>JAQGCM010002318.1:0-11550 GCA_034699705.1 Hymenaphorura dentifera
CTGCCTGCATGACCGACCACACTTGAGAAATGGATGAGTTGAGTTGCATTGGTATATTTATTTAAACACGAGCCTAGCCGTAGCACATTTGAGCAGTTGGTGAAGAAAAAAGTCTGGTGAACTGCACGTTTGGATTGGATCAATAGGCGCATAGTAGTAGTTTGGCGAAGAAAGTTCTGCGGCTCTGGTTCTCGTTCTGGGTTCAGGTTTAGTTTTAGTTTAAGGTTTAGTTTAGTTTAGTACGTACTTACTTGGGTTTGAGGAAGGCTGATAAGAATATGACGAGCAGAGCTTAAGCTCCTATTCCATATTCCTACAATGTGCCATGATGGGATGTCACTACCATTTTTGCTCTAATACGATGACTACGGACTGCGACTACCCGGGTCCGGGAACTGTCTGTCTGGTCAAATTCTGGGCTGGGGGTATGGGTATTTCCTGTGCGTGCAGTCATGGCAGTGCAGTGCAAGCACTTTTTGCTTGAATATATAAATAATGCGTCCACGACTAGGTACGAGTACCAGCCTATTCCTTGCAATTTTTTGAAAGGGATTGGCAATTTTGTTTTAGACTATGGCCAGCCGAACGACCGAGAGTCTCCTCGTTCTCAGTCCGTCCGGGTAAGACAGATACACTCTTCGTATGTACGAAAGGTAATCTAATACATGATTCATGGGTCATTGGAATGGAGTCGTCGTCATAGTCGTTGTCCTAGTCGTTCGGCGTTGTAGTTGTAGTCGTAGTCCAAGCCAAGCCAAGGCTGGGAAAGAGTTGAGTTTTCGGTTATGCGATGTCCGTCCGTCCGTCGGTCGGTCCTTGTTATTGTTTGTGAACGAACGAACCTCTTCGCCCAGCCTGCCCGCCCGCCTGTTCCTCAGTTTCAGTATGTTTTTTGAATGTAGTGGAGAGTTAGTCGAAGAGAGAGAAATTGATTTTCTGGAATTTGAGTTAGAGTTGCCCAAGGGGAAAGGGAAAGTTCTGGCAGGCAAGCAGGGCAGGCGAATTTCGCTAGGCAAAGTTCTCCGGGCAAAACAAACCCGTAGCTGCTATGGCCGTAGCTGTAGCCGGGTGAAGGTGAACTTTAAAAAAAATAAAGGAGCTCCTCTGTCCTGTCTAGAGCTTCAACTTCAATCATATGTTTGAGTTGAGTTGGGTCTATTTTCATATTTTAGGGTTTTGTTGTAATGCAGCAAAGCACTCCACGCCACTGCACTACACTGCGGGTATTTGAAATTTAAATTTTTAATTAGGTCCGATCAACTGCACTTTGAGTAGTACTTACATAATACATTCAATTTGATTCTAGTCGCATCGTACTCTGACCAGGTCAGAGAGGACCTGAGCAGAGAATTATGTCGGTTTGGTGCTGCTGCCAATCTTTATCAGCAGGTACCATGTATTTGGTTGTGCTTTTAATTATTTCTAGAGTGTTTCGTGCTTTCCTTTTCTCATTTGACTTCAAGGAAGTGGCTGGTTAGAGAAGGTTAAAAACCTAAAAATAGATTATTTTACATTGGCAAGGCTGGCTGTGGCTACAACAGCAGAGTTCTGTTAGGATTTTCTGCTGCTCGTTCTCCACTTTACTTCACTTTGGTGTAAAACAATCAATAGACGTTTTAGATTAGGAGTTTTCGCTTTTAATACTAGCTGCGGCTTTTGACGTACGTACGAGGAATGAAGGACTTGCTAAGGTCTTGGGTAGGCTCCAGACTTGGTGCCGCTGCGTATAATGTTAAAAGCCTTGCTGGTGCTGCTAAAGTATGACTTTATTAATAAAGCCCTCAGATTACAACCTATTACTTACTCTCACTCACGCCGCGCTCCTTTCCATCCATGCTTAGCTGTGCTGTGTGTTTGGAATGGGAATTTTATGCAAAGTTAGAGAGAGTGGAATGTTTTTCAAAGTTTACTTGTAATATGATGTAACGTTTTGTAAGGTTGACTCTGTATTGGAAGTGGAAGCAAGTTAACTTGTGCAAAATGGCAAAGAAACGCTTTGGGTGGGTGCGAGAGACTGCGAGTGTCAGCCGAATCAGGGTACATATTTCGCGCCTGCCTAGCGATTTAGCTAAGCTAAGCGTGTTGTGTGTGAGTGAGTAAAAGTACCTCCACTCCGTTTCGCGATTTTCCTTCGTGGATTGGAGTGCAGTCAGTGCAGTGCAGCTTTTTTAATTGCTTGCAAAACTTGGTATAATATTAGGTAATATAGTATACGGAACGGATATCTGTGTGCTGTGCTGTGATTTGATGGAATTTGCTGTTCAGAGATTCCGTTTGAAATTGGAAAAGTTTTTGGACGACTAACGGCTATAATTTGAGTTTAATTAAATTCTATTACATAATAGCTAATAGCATTAGATAGTTGAGCAGCAATGCAAACGAGAACACAGCGAGCAAAGGTTGAATTTTTTTCTCTGTATTTTATTTTTTGGCGACTTGACATTTTGAGTCAACTTCGGAAGTGAAAACTTCAATTTTTACATCCGCCCAAACAGGAAAATAAAATCAGGTCACGGTGCCGCTTTTTTGAGGGGGATGTTCAGATGTTCTAAGTAAGATGAAGTCTCCGGAAATTTAGAGATCGTGAAAGTTTCTCACTTCCGGGAAAATTTTCACGCCATCTCGAGTATTTCTTGTATTTTTGTCGTCTTCTTTTTAGCTCAACTTTATTGTGTGAAACTAAATTATGTTGTGCAGGGATTTGAAGAAAAAAAATGTGCTTTCAAATTATTTGAAGCGGAAATGCGAATATGACTATGACCAACGTGAGTAACCCAGAGGTAACTTGCTCAGCTCAGTACCAATGCTCAGAACTTTTTTGAATGTACTTATTCACTATCACCCGACTTGTCGTCATCACCTTGTGTCTTGAGGCTATCCTTAGTCAGGTTGAGTTAGTTCTGAGCCTGAGACTGAGACGATGAGAAAGAAAGTTGCTCCTCGACGACTCGACTCGACCTATTTTTGTACGAGGTGAAAAGTGAAGTGTCAAGTGAAGCGGGGGGACTTTTTTTCGCCTCTTCGTCGTCGTCCTCTTCTTCTGCTTCTTCAATTTGCCAAGCAGAGAAGAGAAAGATCAAAAACTTTAGATTGGAATGGTTGTTGGCAAGCAGTTGGGTCGGTTCGGTCGGTCCGTCGGTCGTCCTCCTTCCTTGCACCTTGTCATCCTTACCTCACCTCACTTCCCCTCGTTTTCTTTTTATCATGAGAACGAGAAAGAACAGAGAGAAAAGTAAAGTGTCCTTCCTTCAAAGTGAAAGTCAAGTCAGGTTGCACTTGGTAAATATGTTTTGTAATGGATAGGAGAAGAGCGAGAGCAGAGCAGAGCTCACTTATTCGCTCTACTGTTAAATGTAGCGTGTATTTTTATCCCCAGGTATTCGTTGAATTTGATACGTTTTATTTCTTGGGAATATTATTCGGTTCTCTTTGCCTGCAAATGCAATTGATGAGTTGAGACTGGGCTGGGCTGGGCTGGGTGGAAACAAAAAGCTGTGGCGCAAAGAATTCCCAAGAAAGTTAAAAATGGAAGGCTGGAGCTGGACTGGAAATCGTTAGCTTGCTATTTTCTTATTGTAGAAATGTCGGAACTTGTTTGAAATATGAAAGCCAGTTTTTCAAAAAAAAATGGTTGAAGTAGTAGTCTAGTATTAAATTGGGTTGGAAGGAAAGGAGAGACATAATTTGGCTCGAATGGTCCTGGGTCTGGTCTCGTCCTGCTAATAAAATTATAATAGGAACTAAAAAGCTAAGCGTGCGTGGACTAATTCCTATTAATATGCATGCACTTTGAGAACTCCACAAAATCCACCAAGAACTTTCGCTCAAATTAAATAGGCATGGATAAACTTGAGACAGATGTTGTTTTTGGATTGGAACTGTAATTTTATACCGCAAAATGTAATCCGCTACGCTGTAAGTACTGCCGAAGCCGATCTCACTATCGGATTGAATTTGCTGCTGCTCGTATCATTAATTTTTAGACTAGTTTGTAGTTTATGGTTGGAGTGGCTCGAATCCGGATGATCCGGTTTCTCCAATCATTCAAACTTTATTTGTGCAGCAAGCATCCTTCGTGGATTTAAATTTTGCACTGCAGAAATGCGCCGTAGGTTTTTGCAAATTGTCTGGCATGGGTCGGGTCTATATTTAAAAATAATTGCACCAACTCCGAATCCTTTTTTGCATTTATTTGGGTTTAAGATTTTGTGTAGTCAGAAAAATAGAACATTGGTTTTGATGCGAGGTTTAGGAATGAGAACAGCACACCGTTCAGTACTCAGCATGTGTTTTTTGTGTCGTCGTCGTCGTTGGTACTCACAGGTTAGTTCCTCCATGCCTAAGAGTGAAAGCACGTACGTACGTACGGTGAAAGTAGGAGAAAGTTGAGCTCAGTTGACGTGGCTATGTGTACGTACTTTTTCTGCCTTCGTGTTCTTATTTTTTTCCTCTCGGAAGTTTTGCGTCTTTTCGTGTTGTGGGTTTGGACCACGGCACTGCAGGACTTGCAGACTCGAGTAAAAGTCGAGAGAAAGATGCTGGCTTAATAATGTCATTTGTAAATGTGAATGTGCCATTAGTTTGTCTCACTTTGAAAGTCGGCATTTGTAGAAGGAGAATGTAGGATGAGGAGGACGACGACCAAAACCAAGTCTTGTATAGCCGTAGTCGTCCTTACCTACTTCTTCTGCTTGACTCAATTCACATCACACAGTTCACACCTTCTAATGAAGTTAGGGCGACTGAACTAAACTAGGACAGGGGAACTGTCGACTCTACAAAACAGTAAGTTGTAGTAGTCGTCGTAGTAGTAGTAGGAGTAGTAGAAGTATGTCGAGTGAAAGAGTCGGACACCAATTCTGTTCTGGCCTTGGGAGGCACAAAACGGATATACAAGGATATATTGCCTCATTTGCAATTTGCACAACAGCTTCAGCGTCAACCAACTCAACTCTTGGCAATTCTATCTAACTTTCGCTCAGACTTGGTTCGGGTTCGGGTACTTGTTCACCCCTTTCTGTCGTCCTTTCGACTCATTTATTTTGAACAGCTTTCAGGAAATAGGGTGGTCTAAAAAATATGCCTGAGCTTGCGGGAAATCAAGGAATGGGCGGGTTTTGAGTACCACCCTGTGAAACTGGAACCGATTTGAATCTAGGGATGCAGATACCGTAACCCAAGTATTAAATGAGAGTGGGACTCTGGGCGAGTTGAGTTGATGCTGGAGCTGGAGCTTGGGCTGAGGCTAGTCTTAGTGTGCAAACAAACATGCAAACGGTAAATACTAGGGACCAAAAGATTTGAATTGTCACCACCACCGCTGGGAGTTTGTTGATTTAGAACGACACGGATTGAATAGTTTGATGTACACAAGAGCGGGCCAATGCCGAGCCGAGGGCTCTGATTTAAAATATGCCTTTCAAATGCCTGATGACACACTTAAATTTTATTAAGACAACTAATTGGGTGCGAAGGAGGACTTTCACATCACTTCTAGTTGAGCGGGGAATTTGTGCGTTAAATATTATATTTTGCCCTGCCCTGTCCTACCTACCCTGCTCTTTCGTGAAATAGATGAAAAATTAAACGATCGTTTTTTGCACCACTTTTTGCTCAGAAAAAATTGGAATCATTAGGGAATTTGACTGACTGACTGAGTGACTAACGACGGGACTGCAATGTTGAAATTTTGCCATACCCAGTAAAAGCTGGGGTGTACTCTGGGACAAGATTCACGAGGCTCTAAGGCTTGTAGTCGCAGTCGCAACCGCCTCGGCCTAAATTATTGAGGAAGTTTAATGAGATAGACTTCAATTCCTTCTTCTTCTTCTTCTTGGTTTACCTTCTTGATGAGATGATGACTTTCTCGTTAAGCTTTCACTCTATACATAGACTAGACTCTTGCTCCAAATTAGGATACATGGAAAAACCTTTAGACTTTTGGGTGGTTTTTGACTTTCGCTTCTCGGTTCGGGTGGGTCTGGTCGGTGGGTTCTCCTGACTGAATGACTCCCGGTGGGTCGTCACCGGGCAAGAAAAGGAAAGGAAAGGACGAAGAAATTAAATAGATAATTTCAGCGGGTGGTCTGTCCTGAACTGCTGATGCTGGTTGGTTTGGTAGGGTAAGTGAAAGGAGCGAAGTGAAAGCAGAGCAGGAGATAGCATAGGACGGACGCGATGTGCAAGATTTCAGTTTTGACTTAGTGACTCAGTGGGAGTTCTTTTGTCTTGACAATTTCGCCTCCAGAACCACCACCACCAAGTAGTGCAGTCGAGTCAAGTCGAGGAGCAAGAAAATGGAATGTGTGTTTAGAGTGTAATGGAATACAATACGAGAGAATGGAGTCGAGTCGGTTTGTGGGGGGGGGGGGGATAAGATGTAGCAAAAGCAGCAGCAACATAACTCGAGTGCTTCTCTTCTCATCTCATTAATATCTTTCTCTTTGGTGTGTCCGTCTCTCTTATTCTCATTACTCTTAGTCAATTGGTATAATTGGTGGCATAAGGGGACAGCGTTGCGTTGCACTCCGGACTCTGGACATGACAAGGAATTTAGAGCATGACATAAGTGTTTAGCAATGAGCTGCCATATTGAAGACACAGATAGTTTTAGTGTCGAAAAACTGCACCGAGGTAGGTGTTTGCTTTGTAATGACAGTAAATGAAGAGGTTAGAAATCGGAATCCTTCATTCACCCTGGGTGCGTGGCTTCACAAGTGATCAAAATAATACATAATCTGCAAAATTCGCAAAATTAGATCGATCTAAGTTGGCTTTTGTAAGTTTTCCGGTCTACGCAGTAAAATAAATTTGACAGGAATGAAAGGCTTGAAATTTTAAAAGGGGTAGGCTTTAAGCTAATGGGCACTCTACATTGTGGAAGCCTTAAATGAATGAAAGGGGTCAGAATGATGTGAAAACTTAAATTGAGCCGAGGTAGAGAGAAAGGCAGGCAGGCAGAGAGGGCTTTGCTCTCTCAATTAGAGACTACTTAAAGTCTTGGACGGCCGCAATAAGTAGTGAGACAATGCAAATGGAAGTGAGGCATTAAAGTTTGAACGAAGGTAAGGGTTGGAAAATGAGTCCTTGGAGAGTAGAGAGCAGAGGACACGCGAGGAGAAAGTGCTTAGGACTAGGACTGACTGACTCGTCCTCTAACTCTCATTCTCTTGACTAATGAGATTTGAGGAAATTGAGGAATTGAGTTTTAGAATGCCTAACTTTCTCCTCTTCACTCGACCAGACCAGACCATCAGCCCTGCATCTGCAACTTACCTCATACACGATCGAGTCGAGGCCTAACCAATGTGTAAAATGCATGTATTGTCTCTCTTTTAAGGATGGGCAATTGTGTTGTTTTGAGTACAGGAAAAGTGATAGCACTCTACAAAATACTCGTAGAATTGATTGCTGTTGAAAACACGACTCAGTTTCGTCGATCGACAACAGATGGCAGATTTTTTGAAATTGTGACCAGATTTGTTAAAATGTTGTAAGGTCAGGTCAGTTGATTTTTGCCAGTTTGCGGATACAGTGTCATTGTGACGCAGAGAAATCTGATCCTCAGGAAATTTATATGCAGACTCAATTCTCTATTGGATTCTGGACGAAAAGGCTCAGTTCACATTTGCGTTGACTTTAATCCGGAAGAGCTGAGCTGAGCAATGTGGTTGTGGAGCAGTGAGCTCGTGTGTGTAGTGTACACGTAAAGGCCAGGCTCGGCGGCTCGTCTGCATTGCTTTGATAAAGTCACGTTATAAATTGACTTCCTCGCGAATGTCACCTACTTGAGCTGGGCTGGACCAGTCTGATCTTCTCCAGTTCTCCATCTCATCCTTTACTTGAGTTTGCTTTGGAAAGCTGGAATTGGAACCAAACGACTGTCTCGAGTTTCTGCCTCGAATATCATCCACGATGTGCACTACAAGATGTACCCCACTCTCTTGTCTACTTTTATGTAGCGGTTTAGCCAGCTTCGAGATTCTACGAAGAGAAGACCATCTTGAAATTCTGAATAGATCGGGTATCGGCCCGCGACTCGCGACGGGTCACTGTTTTTGCTGGGTCGAGTCGATATAATTGCCCAAGTAGTGGCAGTGGCTCTGTTTTTCACGGAATTCGCAACACAACGCTAGTGTCTGAGAAATGGTTTGACTGCAGCAAGAATTTGTCTTGTTGGATTGCACCCGGGCATCGTCGCGGTTGCATTCTATGCTAAACCAATACATTCGCGGTGGCCTCGATGGATTTTTGACATTCTTGATGTACACGTGTGCGTGAGGAATTACTATTGATCCGAAAACCGAAGGATTGAACCCGTTCTAGGGATAAAAATCTTGGAAACTTACATAAGATTATGTATGTACTAGTAGTGGTGTGTGTTGGTGGAGTGTATATATTTTGATGTGGCTTTTACTTCTTCATCATTCTGGTTGCACTCACCGTACTATGTATCTGAAGTACTACGAATGGCATGATGTTGGGTAGGGTAGGTAAGTATTTACTTCTTTTTAGGCTCTTAGACGACTCAAGATCCTTGTCTAAGGTTGTCACGACGTGACGTCAAAGCTAAGGCATAAGGCCTGGGCCGAGTTCACTAGTAGACTAGACTAAACTAGGCCATGAGGGTTTTAGGCTCAAGATGCTGTTTGTTTGCTGCTGCTGCTACTGCTTCAGCTCCCGCTCCGACGAGTACTACTCGTTTTAAGGTGACTGGTGACGGACTGAGATGATGGGATTTTTAGGAGAAAACATAAATGTCAGGATTGTGTGTGCGGATTTTTTGGAGTTATTTTCCCTGGGCGGAGATGAAGTAAAAGTTTGCTGGCTGAGCCAGAGCCGAATCTTCTTCTTCCAAGTAATTGCATGGCGGGACGAATGACGTGATGTAGGCTCTGACGGTGGGATTCTGTCTAGAACAACGTACGTAAGAGACAAGAGTTGGATGGGCGATGGGCTGACACGTACTAAAGAGATAGGATCATCGAGCTCACAAAATGGACTAGATCTAGGTTAGTTGGGTTATTAGATAAGAACGCAAGAAAGTCATGCATTTCAGACTACGGTTATTCAGAAAGTAGTGGGAAGTTGTAGGAAGTTGAAATTTTGTAAAAAAAATGCAGGGGTAGAGTCAGATTTTTTATTGAATTCGGTCGCAACTAATCTGTCGATCGTCGATTGGGTCATTTTGAAATGTCAGCGAACGTGAACTGTGGAGAAATTGGACAAACTTGCATTGCACTTCCGCCCTGTTTAAATTTGTTTTAAAAAATCGTGTGCATGCGTCTTGTGTGTTTTCCGTGCCCACGTGGCGTGATTTGATTTAAAACATGACAATGTGTGAAAGTGAAACATTTTGTTTGCACATGAATGCAAGCACTGAACATTCCACATTCTAAATGGCTGGCTGGCTATGTACCTACCTACTGCTTTCTCCGCTGGAGAAAGTTCTGGAAAGGTGTGTGGTGTATGTAAGCAAAAGCAAAGAAGAACATTAAACTGATTTATTCGTGGTAAATCTTGTCTCCTCTTTGTAGGTGGGTTGGTTGGAGGTGTAGGTAGTGTAGGAGAAGAAGCGCAAAAAATAGTTTTGTGTAATGTTCGCTCGCTGCTCCATACATTCGTTGTATGTGTACTTCCGCACTCTCTTGAGTTGATGAGGTGTGTTAGCTTAAATTGGCTGGTGAGTGTGGAGTACGGAGTATGGATGATTTCCTGAGAGCATCTGAGAGATTCTGTGAGCCCTGACTCAGTCTAAAGTTTAGTTTTGAAGCATTTCGACGTAAAGACCCAAGTCCCTTAGGTTTTCTGAGCTACTGTGCATTTTCCTAAGCTTCCGGAGAGTGTTTGTCGGTGTGGAAAGTGAAAGGTGAACTCATTTCCATTTCCTATCAACTTCGTTGCATTGCATTGCATTTCATAACATTACTTTAGATTGTCATTTTGTGAGGTGAGGAACCTCATCGACCATCGACACGAGCTCCAGATTTTGATTTGATTTGGATGAAGTCGTTTACAAAGTTGTGCATTCTGCATCTTTTGGCTTTGCTCTTGTATCAATTTGGGTTGTGGTGGTCAGGGGATTCAGCAGAAATTTGCCCTGGAATTTTGGAAATATTTTCAGAAAAGTAGTACCAAATTATTAGACGATTGTGCCGGATTTAGATTTAGGAATTTTGGCTATATTTTGGGAAAGCCCGTTTTTAATTTGTTCGTTTCGTTGTGGTTTAAAATTAGAAATAGTAGGAATGGAAGTGAAGTGAAGTGAAACCCACCCCTTTGAGTTGGTTTTTCGCACCCTAAAATTTCCTACCCGGGGCCCGACTTTTTAATCCACTTCGTTGAAATGTCCTGCTCCAAGCTGCACCACCTTTGCTGAACACTCATCTCGGATTACTTCCTGGGAGATCAGAATTTCTGAAATGAATCCATTGAAAAGAATTGTGGTTATGGTCTCGGTCTATTGTTACACACTGAAAGTACGTGCGTGGGCTCCTCTGCACCTCTTAATAGCCGCAAAAAATACCCTGGTCCCGGCTCCGACTTGATGCAGTTTTGGTGTTCATGCGGGTAACTTACATTATGCTCGGTTGGTATTTATGAGGATTGCTTGGTTCTTTGGCTTCGCATTGGCACTTGGCATTTGACTGTCTGTCTGTTCAAAAGCCATCCCATCCCATGTTTTTATTTTATTAGTTGGGGAGAAAGTCAGCGCTGACTTTCTCCTAATGCAGTGCAGTGTGAGTGCATTGGCCGTGCCGTTCCCGAGTATTGCAATGCAATGGATTACTTGACACTGGCACTACTCACTACTACATTGTAGGAGAATTGATAGGCATCTAACTCAAACTGGCAGTTGTGGATTCTGCTCTGGATTCTTCCCACTCGGTTTTCACTATTCAGTTTGATGCCCGCCTTTCTCCTCAAGAAGGAAAACGGACAGACGCCTGCCTGCCTTCCTTGCCTGCCTTGGAAATATATTGTAGTTAAAGTCAAAGGACGTGGAGCGTTAAAAGTTATGTATGTTGGTTGGGTTGGGTTTGGTTTTCTTGTCTGGTTCGGTTCGGTTGGATTTTCTCAAGTGGTTTTCCTAAGAAAACCCGAAAACCGCTCCGTGAAAAAAAAAATATAAATCGTGGGAGCAATGTTTTAAACATTAAATTCAATGAAGGGAAGGGTAGGGAAGGAAGATGGAGGAGGATGGGAGAGAAGATGGGACTCGGAAGGGCCTGGAGGAACAATGAATTCTTGAAGGATGTTTTATTTAGAAGTAAAAATAATTTGAAGGAAGAGGATTTAAGAAGCGGTCGCTGGCTGTATTAACTGAACGAGCGAAACGAAAGCTTGCTTGAGGTGTGCTTGCTGCTGCTTGGTCTCATAAAATTCGTCGGGTTTTCGGGGTTTTGGGTTTTGTATTTTCTAGGTAGTAGTCGGTGTTAGGTATTTTACCCGCTTCGAACAGCTCAGTTTCTTGCTTTTTTTCTTGTTAATGGTTCTCCAAGGTGTGAGTGAGTTGGGAAATATATTTATCTAATGTTTCTACGTGCAGTT
>JAQGCM010002319.1:0-11549 GCA_034699705.1 Hymenaphorura dentifera
TCATTCATATTTTGGTTAATCCTTCTTGCATCTCACC
This sequence comes from Hymenaphorura dentifera, assembly GCA_034699705.1. Classification (NCBI taxonomy): domain Eukaryota; kingdom Metazoa; phylum Arthropoda; class Collembola; order Poduromorpha; family Onychiuridae; genus Hymenaphorura; species Hymenaphorura dentifera. The sequence continues at coordinate 38 of JAQGCM010002319.1, forward strand.
TTCAATTTGCGACCATTCCGAACCTGATCCGATTTTCCACTAACCAAAGCTAACATCCGAACCTCCCTCAAATTCAGGTAAACTTCATCACTCTTGACAAGGCAAGTTGAAAAGTAAAAATTGGAGGAGACAAATTATCGGACTAAAGTGGAAACTCGAGGAGAATCGCAAAATATGGCGATTCATTTGAAAACTTGGCTACGGTGTACCGTGGAGGGATAGTGCCAAGTTAAATTTCGTTGAAATGGAGCGTCAAAACATTTAGGGCACAACTACAACTCCCAGATTTTTTTGATTTGTTGTACATTTAGAGCTGTCGTAGTTTGCATCATCAAACTCCATTTGAAAATGTTCTCTCCACATATGATCGTTGAAGTCTGACTAATAGCTTGAAATAGAATTTCTAATGTTGAGATGCAAATTTAGGGTCCTCATATTTTCAACCAAACTAAATCAATAAACTAACGTTGACACAATTAGTAGCCGCCAAAGGGCTTTACAACTCAATGGTTCTGATATTCTCAAATACATATTTTCATTGCTTTCTCTCCTAATGGCTTCGCAGAAATCGGTTAAGCCGATATCAGTTCGTCGAAATGCTCGTCGAAATGTTTTCGACTGCTTCGCAAAAACCGCTACATCGGATACAATTTTATTCAATAGCTTAGGTAGTTAATCCAACTTTTCTTATAAACATCTACAGTCAAAAATCTTTGTATTAAATGGAAATACCGAGGTATATCTGCACCCTGAGTAATTATCTAACATACCTAATACATGCGTTGAGTTAAATCCTTAAATGCTACATTTCAAGAGATTCAATAGTCTGTGCAAATATTCAGTGAGAAAAAGCACAATGTACAGTAACTATCGAAAATTACAGAATTACTAGACAACTCACGCCCTTTCATCTTCGCCCGTGCAAGCAGTCGACCTTCTGTTCCTTTTGTATCGTATAATATTTGCGTAGGAACGTCGATTTTTGCATATGGATGTGTGCAATTTAAGAGAATAGACTCAAGTGGCACGCAGAGATATATTGTGGAATAGTTTTGATTGAAATTTTGCCATTTTACACTAGCACATCCAGGAATGGAGATAAATATTACTTACATTACAGTGCTTCGAAATTTCAAAAAATCATTCTCTACCTACTGCTTAGCTATATAGTAGCGGAGCTTCATTAATTTCTTTTGCTCATAAATAGATGGGCTATTTTGTGGTCGAGTTTCTTCGTTTGTTGAGAAGAATTCGTCCAAATTGAAATTGAAATCCATTACTTTGTCCCCTTACATAAGCCATGCTCGTGCATACCTGTTTGTCACTGGCGTCGAAATTGTTTGATAACTAATTTCTAGGAGTTCAGGAGATATCTCTATTTGAACATTCATAGCTGTCGCACAATCAAAGTGCACCAGATATATTTGCACCACCCTGCATTATAAATGTTTCTAGATCCAATTCTCGATTTGAGGCTGCGATTGCTCGATTCTGGATCGCAAGGCTCGGCTGCTTATAATTTTTTTTAACTCGAATCGTCATACAAGAACCAAGAGGTGTACAGTTGCTCAAAATTTTGATTTATATTGGTAGTGCGTAATTCGTTTCGTACTATATTCTACTCAGGGTGCAAATATCACGATTTTTTGAAAAAAATCGAATGAATTTTAATATTTTGATATAAATCACGATATTTTGATACACATCAGATATTTTGTAAAACTCGACTCTCCCTTGAGTCTCGACTTCACCTTCACAATCTTGATGTTGCTTTGTCAACCTCAGTTTTGTGGTCCTGGCAAATTTGACTTAATTTTAAAACTTGGAAGTTAGAAATATGAACTTGCGGGGAATAATTTCCTCGGTCGAAAAACTCATTGTATTTTGTGATTGATTCATTCTGCTGATACATATGCATTCATTCATTGATTCATTCAGGCTGATATATATCACGATATATCAGAGTTTTGAAATCATCTAAATTTACATTTTGATTGACCTCCACAAGTTCACAAATGAAAGAGTTCAGCACCTTCAAATTAAGTTTTGAATATGATATTTGAATTGATATTTGATATATTTGAATAGTACGAAAGATTTTTTTTCTGGAGAAGGTTTTGAATATTCGATTTCGTAAGACATTGAAATGATGATGACATTGCAATGATTTGTTGAGAATACATAATGTAGCATCCAGTGTCAACAAGTGATTCGAAGGGATTAGAAATTTTAGCATTACGCATTGCGTTTTAGGAATTCGAAGGGTAGTTGTAATTTTGAGTTATTGTCTAACGGCTGGTAAAAGGGGACTCCCACTTGTCCGTTTGGTCGACATGTATGGGCGGGTCAGATTCGCTGGCAGGACAATTTAATGATGCGCAGATGGTAGAAAACTGTCGTCAGAAAAAGTACACGCATTCTATAGCCAGCCAAGCCTTGAAAATTAATCTCTATTTTGGTCGTACTTGTCGAAAAAAATTCCCAATCTGATTCTTCTAGGTACAATACTCTTGAGTTACAAGTCACAAGCATACCAAAATTACGATTTTGCAAGTATGTTTTTTTGTACAATAAATCAAAGTTCGCGCTCAGTTCTGAGAGAAACGTGTGGTCGTTGGTCATTTAATTCTTAGAGCCACTTAGTACCAAAGTTATTCATCACAAGATTCCAATTTTCAGGCGTTTCTAGGAACTCGTAATTGTTCAACGATTAATGCAAAGTTTGATTTCTTGTGGAAAAACCGCATTATTAGAACCGTAATTATTCTCAGTTATTATGCAAAGATTAAGAACAAAGTCGAATCAGACCAATCTTTTTGTTAGTGTCGACACTTGACTTGCCTGAGTTCATAATTGAACCACACAAAAAAGTAACGTTCAATTTTAATTTCCTTAGGAACGACGTACACGATGAATGCATGCTTTGATTCAAAACGGATCTGGATCTGTGTACGTTCAGAATTCGGATTCGTTAAAACAGTAGCAAACTCTAATTCATTGTAAAGTTTTTTACAATATGGACATCACAAAAGAAGTTATACCAGTCATAGCAAGTTTGAAGCCATTTCGTGAATTTCACGCTCAAAACCTGTATTCTGCCGAATAAACAGGTCATCCATCTGTTCTAAATTTAAAATAGTTTGAGTAGATTCATGTTGAAAGAAAGCTGGAAATCATCACCAAGCAGCAACCCTGTCATCATCATGTAAATGCTAGAAATTTCTCAAAGAAGTACACTAAAAAAGTTTGTGCTTGCCTATATTGATTTTGAAGGTCAAGCATTCGTAGTTTCACTTTCACTCCTCAAGAAGGCTGCTTTTGGACAACGTCCACAAGTATTCTACTGCTCCTACAGCCTGCGATATTAGATTATCCTGACTTAAGGTTAACCAGGAAGGAAATCTAACCAAATTTCAGTGCATTCGTGCTATATTTCTAAAGTAACGGCGTGTTAGACTTTCATGTCACTATTTTTCTCAAAATCTCAAAATAATAGGAATTCACTACACCATAAAATAAAGCAAGCTGTTTTTTTAAGAAAATTCCACATTTCTGCGAAGATAACTAGTGCACGCACTTTTAATTCAATCGTCACCATTTGTGTCAACAGCATCACATAAATTTATACAAAAATTTCCTCAATCAAACTTCCAAACTTGTCCAATTTATTTTTCCAACCGTAAACAACATGTACTAAAAAATTGCTAAAAATAGAAGTTCGAGTAATTCAAATCAAATGCAATCCTTGATTTATACACTGCTTGTTACTCAAGTTGAAAATAAACAATGAATTCCATTGTATGCGATTAAATTCTCATATAATTAATACCTTCACACTATACTTTAATATTTTTTGATATACTAAATTCGAAGAAAGTAGAATACAAGCAATCAATTCCTCAATCTAACAGGTGACAACTGACAACCGAGGAGTGCGGCGGGTTAGATCTTTATCGTGAAATTCCACAGACTTTGGTCAGCGCAACTAATCTTCGACTGACCTGTGTCTACTTCTGAAATTCAAGTAGCGGTTTCCAAATCCGAAAGTACTAAATGCTCGGCTGATAAATTTGCAAAGGCTCCAAATCAAGAAGTTTACCAACTGCTTCGTTATGAACAAGGAATCAATGAATACCAAAATGTTTCGAAAAATGAACATTCGCATACAAAATGTCCTCATTTCTATAAAAAGAAAACCTTAATGTCGTCCACATATCATTTGAGTGGAGCTACTAAAAACGTCTAAACGTAATAGCAATAGCCAAGGCACGCAACCGTGCAATACATAATATTTTGTTGAGCGGAATATTATTTTATTCAATAGATTGGAGGTGTGAATAAGTTTCAAAATTGTTCATAACAACTTTGAACAGCAAAGTTTAATTTTCGTCCAAATTTTTAGTTGTGTAGAGTAGAATTCGTTATTGGGGAGGGCAGGCATATCGTCGCACCTATGTGGAAATATGGGTGGGGATGTTTGCTGGTCCGATTTGGATAGCCATTTACTTGTGATAGATCTCTAAAATGCTGCAAAATTCTTAAAGCAAACTTTTAACAATCAAATGGGTCTCGCAAAATCAATTTCGCGATTTTTTAGGGTATCGCTACTCCTATTTTTTTAGTTCACCAATCAGATCAAATTACAGTGTTCTACGAGGACAAACATTTTTGCGTCAATTTTAGAAACCAATATCCGAGGTAGGATTTGTCCTTATTGATTTTGAAGTTCAAGCATGTGTAGTTTCACTTTCACTCGTCAAGCAGGCCGTATTTGGACAACGTCCATAAATATGCTAGTGCTAGATGTGCTAAATGTTCTAGTGCTAGCCTTTGATACTAGATTTTGTTTTACTAATGCTTGACTGTAAAGGCAGAAGTAGATCTTGCAACCAAATTTCAATACAAGCGTCCTGTATTTTTAAAATAACGCCGCGCGTTACACTTTCTTGTCACTATTGTTCTAAGCATCTCAAAATATAGGAGTTCGCTAAATCCTTAAATAAAGCAAGCTGTTTTTCAAAAAAAGTTTACAAGCTAGTTTTTGTGACGGAAACTAGCAACCCACTTATAATTCATTCCTCATCATTGGTGTCACTAGCATTACAAAAGTTATAGTCAGTGTCAACACGCCATTCATATTAGTTCAATAAACAATGTTGAAAATAACAAAAAAAAGTTTTGTAAAACTAAGGCCCTGAAAGATAAAACTAGGACCAAAAATCAAATCAGATTCCAATATTCCTACGATGCTTCGAAGGAGATGTGTAGAAGTGTAGCTTCTCCTGCGTAGAAATGTTTTAGTCTTCAAAGTAATCAGTGCCTTGGCGAAAGATTGTCAGATTGATGTGTTGATGTGAAGACTGATTGATGTGACATGTAGACAAAACGTTAAGAATTCACATAAATTGTCTAGAATAATGACTAGAAAAGTTGTATAGACACTTTCGAAGGCCAAAGTAATTGAAATTTCAAAATGGTCAACAACATTTATACCTGTTTCAATATTCTTCAATATTTTCTGAATTCCAGTCGCAGATCAAATTCAAACTACAATGTCGGCTTTATGCCAAAGAGGCGTCCTTGAAAAGTTGGTCGCCACTTTCAGAAAATGTCTGAACAAATAGAATAGAATATTACACTATTTAGTGCAGAATCCGAATCCGGATCTCGCCTACTTGGATTCAACACAATATTGAGATGCTCCTTGCAATGCAAATTCTAATTTAATTATTAATATTTTTATAATTCCGACAACATCACAAAGGAAATTAGACCAGTCGCACCAAGTTTGAAGCCGTTTTATGAATTTCAGATTCAAAACCTGTATTTTGTCGAAATAACAGCTCCACAGCACAGTACTTTGTTTTAAAGCTTTTGAATATATTCATTTTTGAAAGAGAACCGGAAACCATCACCTGCAATAACCCTTGTCAACAGATTCTGCCCGATTTTGTGTCATGAAATCAAAAGTTAACTAGGGACTATTCGCAATAAAATAGTCTCGTATTAACTGCCCTTTACAAAAAGAAAGGAACTCACAACACACTAAACTAAAGCAACCCACATTTCTCTAAAGTATACGTGCTAAGAATCTGACTTAAACTCTTAAGAAATTTTGGAAAACCTTTATTAGCCTTCAGGAAGTCAAGAATTCGTTTAAACTTGTACCAAAATACCAAAGTAGATCTCAAAAATGCATGTTATGAATAAATCTGAAGGTCGAACATTCTTACGGATGCATTCACAGCTAGATCGTTTTACTACAAAATCTTAATAATTGCTGAGAGCTGAGACAAAGACCAATTCCTATAATGACAATTTTCACAACTCACAGCAATGGTAACTAGAATACTGGAACAGAATGCAACCATGCAGCAGTAGAAACTCTTCACCTTAAACATTTGCAGTATTTCTCGTTCCTGCACTGCAAACGCAGTTATAATTCATTCGTCATCATTTACATGATTAGCATGGCAAAAATTATAGTCAGTGTCAACATGCCATTCATAATAGTTGGAAGCAGTCAGAAGCCAAGTCCAATAAACAACGTTGAAAATGATAAAAATTGCAGAAAAAATGAAAAATGCATATTTTTCGATAAATTCTGAAGCTCTAATTTTCAATGGGACGATGACATCTTCTCGTCGGATCTTGATGCTTTGTTTTTGCTTCTTCGGGGACAAATTTGAATTTTTAAAATCTACTTGAAGAGTCGTGTTTTCTCCGCCACCAGCATTGATTTCCGCCATCCATTTATCTCGAATGCTCGTCCTCGTGCTGTGCAACCTTGATGATTTGTAGGAAAAAATTAGCATCCAAATCACTCTACAACACAAATTTCAAAGTGACAAAATAGGACATAACAAAATCTTGAAAACTAACCAGACTAAAGCTGTAAATTCTAGCAACGTCAAAAACACAAAGAAAATGCAAGCCAACATCCAAATATCAATTGCACGAACGTAGCTCACGGTCGGCGTACTTTCCCTGAAAGTTAGTAACAAATATATCGAAATTTGTTTGTAAAAACGTGTAGCGGATAATTAGAGTTAGATATTTTGGCCGGTTAGTTACCTGATGGAAGCAAACATAGCGGTGAGAGTCAACAAAGTCGTCATGCTAATTCCTACCCTAGCCTCAACCATAGTTGACGGAATCAAGAAACAGAGCCACGTAATGATGATGAAAAACACGCTGGGCAAAAATGTTTGAACCAAATGATAACTTAATTTGCGACGTGCCAATATGTTAAACTTGAGTGCCGAGTAGGAGCGGTCTAACAAAAATTAAAATCCATCAGTTAAGTAATATATTTCTGCAGAGTTTCTCTGCCCTGATGGTCCTGTAGTTTCAACACGGTTTGTGAACTTACTTGAGGCTCCAATGTACCCATCAACTCTAGTAGTTTGTCGCTGGTGACCAAGTTGAAAATAAAAACTTTTACCGCCACAATCTTCCAGCATTGCACCGAAAGGTTGAGCCCAAGCAAGTGTCAATTCATCATTCGAGTAAGAATCTATACGGTGTTTCAGATAATTTGTTACACTAAGCTACAGTTCACAATCTGACTGCAGCAGTAGGACTAAGTCTTTCAGCAATACGGCAACAATCACACCTAAAAATTTGGTACCACTGGCTAATATTTTGAGGTATATACGTACGACTGCGCAGCAGGACTTGACAACTCTGCGTGTCAGCTGGGTAGAAGTGTAGATCCATTTCACATTCCATTTGAATTCGGACTCTACATTGTTGCATACTTTTTTTTATTATAAAATACCGATCATTGTTAACAAGCCAATAAAAGCTGTAGTTGATATTGAATTACCGAGAAGCATAGACAACTACTCCTGTAACCTCGTTAATTCGCACTGTGACTGCCTCACTCATCAGCTCTGGATTCTTAACTTTGACCAGTCGCTCTGTGTCAGAATTTCGAATAGGCAAAGCACATTGTAACAATTATTTTTAATATGCGTGATTCGAGACCTTTCCGTACCAATGAAAATATCAGGCTTCCAGATTTTTGTCAAAATGTCTTTGTCCAACGTCTTGAAATATTCGTCGAATCTCTCCGAGTCTGGGTTTGCAGTGAGTTCGGTGTCAACAACGCCCTCATCCGAGTCTTGAAATTTTTTCCTGCCCTCAATTGCAATAACTTCGTCCTTCCATTGTAGAATTAAACTGGCTGAAAAGATAACTTCCTAAGGGCAAATTCAATACAAAATTTACGAAATACATTGATCAATCACCACGCGACGCAACGCGATGAGAAAAGTTTAAGGGGTTTTACTTCGGCAATTTCGTCCACATCATTCACGTCCAGAATCCTTATCGTCACTGACACCTCGTGATTTATTGTATTGAAAAAGTTCAGGTCTTTTGCATCAATATTGAAATCTTTACTTCTGGCATTAGCTTTGATTGGAAGGAAACGAAATTAGGTTAGAACTGCCAGAATTTACTCGGATATCTGCATTCCGCTGGCCGCCATCGGCCAACCACCACCTTAGGAATTTCACTCACCATAGCTTATGCTCGGAATTTGAAATTTGTTATAATTTGCCGGTAACTCGAACGGTTGGAATTTGATTGCCAGATTCGGCATCTTTTTGTAGACTTGGGACACCGTTTCTTCGAACACATCTTGCCCATCCGCTTCCGCTAGATTTCTCGCAAATCGCTTCCCTTCTGGTAACGGTTTAATGTGTTCTCCATTTCCTGCTTTGTCCGGGCCAATGCCTAAGTATTCCTGACTCGTTTTGCTTGGATGGCTCAAGCGTTTAATTCCAGCCATTACGGTGAATTGGCTATATAAAAAGAAATGAATGACGATGCAGGAATAACTCAGCATTGGAAAATTAGTTAATCATTTCACAAAATTTGCAACTATGGCTTACCCTGAAAATGAATTCAGAAGTATGAAAGGAATCACTAGTACAGCATTCATTTCTGGGTCTGGGTAGTCAAACGACAATCCGAATCTAAAATAAATGAATAATAATATTAAATATATACAAGTTGCCTGTTGAATTCATAACAAGTACAGTTGAAAATTGAAACTTGAAACAGGTTGAAACACAACTTCTGAATCATCAATCGTATGCTGGTTTCTAATTGTCTAATTCGAGACCCTTGCCCAATAATGATAAGGAAAACATTTTCCACGAAAAAAGTTAGCTTCTCAATTTTTACCCAAAATATAGCGACAAAATATGCAAAATGATTAACTAATGTCTCTAGTTTTGCGAATAATGGAGGCGGGACTAACAAATGTGCTCGAAATCTGCACACGATTTAACTCATGATTTTGGAAGTTTCGCCTGTCCTCCTTTTTCAGCCCAATAATGAGAAATCGAAGAACCGGAAGTTCCGGTTCCGGTCCAGAACCTAATAATTATGAATTATTCAACAGAAAAAGCTTTTGATGACAGGTATGCTAATGAATAGAATTGTGAGATCTCTGCACAGAATTAACAAAGGTTTAGTTGAGGCATCCTGGTCATTCCATAAGTCAAACAAAAGTAAATTTTCTTCGCAAAAATACTCAATGCAGAAAATTGCAATTAATCGATCAAGGCAGGAAGCTATTGCAACCCTACTGACCGCAATACAAACCTTTGCTTCAGTTTTTACTCTAGAACTTTTCTTGGCACTTGTTGACTATATTTTGTGTGAAATTGTTATTAAAGGAATTGAAAAATTTTCAACACTTTGAGTTACATGTTCAGAGGAGCAAACTCACACTGTACTTTGGCTGATTTCCGGACGAACTCTGGACTCGGACTCTTGTGCGGGCCACGGGAAGGAATTGAGCTAAATTAAGATAATCAATATTCATGAAGGCGTGAGTTGATGAATTTTTGCATTGTGAGGGTGAGTATTGTCTGTCACTTACAATTAGCAGACAACTCACGCTCTTGCATTGTTGCCCGTGCAATTAGTCTTGCAAGACTTGATGACCTTCTGCTCCTTTTGAGCATTGTATAACATTTGGAAATTTGTAGAGATTCTTGTCGATTTTTGCATATGAGCGGCGAGCGGGTTAAAATAATTTAAAAGGATAGACTGGTAAGTGGTATTTGCAGAAATTAAATTTTACCATAGCTAACATTTGTAAATCCACGAATGGAAATAAATCTTTTTCTCACAGACGCAGACGTGTGCAGGGAAACAATCGGTTACGACGATTGCGGTGAAACTTATAAATGATTCTCAATTATACTTACTGCTTTGCTCTGCCTTGGCATTTTTTTCTTTGTACGTTAATTCAGTAGTTTTGCTATTTGGTGGTCAAATGTGTTTTTTTGTGCAAATTCTGGCCAACAAAAATAATTCAGAGACGTTAAAAATGACTCTTACAAATTTATTTTGAAAACTTTCAGGTTTCCCCCTCGCACTTTTTTTCCTGGCTCTTTGCTTGAGAACATTATTGGTGCATTATTTTGACTCAATACTCAAATTCATGATTGAATTAATCGCTTTCTTGACAGATAGATGTAATTTTAGTAAAATTGAGTGAACATAAGATAAATGTTGCAAATAGAACACTTAAAGCCCTACTCAAAAAAAATGGAAAAGATGTTGGAATATATTACACATTATTTCGTCCAGAATTCTGAACCCCATTATAAAAATTTTTTTTTTTTGGAGTAGTCAATATGGAATGTTTCAACTCCTCTAAAGTTTTTTGAACACTGAAAATAGTTCGAAAAATTTAAGAAGATACCAAAACTCAACGAGAGTACTCCACGTGAATTTAGTTCAAAAGATATTGCACGTATTGGACAAAACATTCCTCTGAATTAGAACTTGGTTTCTGCAGATTTGCGAAACTACTTAGCAATATTGGAACTAAATTCTAAACTGGAAGAAGCGCCTTTTACTATTTGACACTCACACGCGTACGTATTTTTAAACGAAATTCTAAGCTGGAAGAATACTCTTGCAAATGTAGTTTTGACTACCTGGGCACTGAAAATAAGGCAAAACCAAGTTTATGCAGCATTTCTGTGGGATGGAATTACATTAAACTTTTCTTTTCGATTTGCACTCAGATTTCTTGGACAGGAAGTAGCACATTTGCATAGAATGACTGTGCAGGGTTAGCCATAAAGGCATGCATAATTGCACTATGAGTATTTTAAATGTGTTTTAAAAATACTTGCATCAATTGGGTTTTCCAGAATGCCAACTCGGCCGACCCGTCATTGTCATCTTTTGCGTTCCGCTTAATAACCTATCTTGTTCAGAGTTCGCAGTTTTTAGTTCGGCCTTATTTCAATGGCGTCATAGACTATCAAATTTGGCAATATTGAAGTCAGGAAATAAGTTGCCTCACTCAAGAGTCGTATTTTGTGATAACTCGTGGTATATGGTTCCGAATGGGTCGGGTCGGGTCGGGTTTTGGCTTGACCCAACCCGACCTGCAAAAGAACAGGTCGGGTCGAAGCTCGACCCAACCTGCGACTTCCGAAACAGGTCGGGTTGGGTCCTAACCCGGACCTGCGCA
>JAQGCM010002320.1:0-11548 GCA_034699705.1 Hymenaphorura dentifera
CTGGACGGTACAATGGGACGGTACATTGGAACGGTACAATGGGACGGTACATGGGACGGTACACTGGACGGTACATGTGACGGTACATGGGACGGTACATGGGACGGTACACTGGACGGTACATGGGACGGTACATCAGCACCCTCAGCCTTACTTTAACCAACATTTTAATTGTTGTTGGTGATATTATTGTTACTAATGATTAAGACTTCTGCATTCAAAATTGTTTTTTCTTTACTATAGATTGCATGTGGGGAACTGTTTTCAACGGACCGGTCATTCGATGCTTTCCAGTAAAAACGCCGGATTTTATTCTTGGGCGAGGTCATGCTCCGATCGCAATCAACACTGCCGCCTTTCATTTTCCTGGATCGATTATCCAATGTGCGACAGAGTTGTCCATTTATTCACAAAGGTCCGCTGTTGTAAATAAACTACTGCTTGGCTTGGACTGTGCCAGCGAAGGAGGGGCACTCGTAATTTATGACCCCATCCGTGGCCAACCGATAAAATGGATTAGCATTCCTGAATGCGTAAGAATTCAGATTTTTAGCTTTCCCAACAAATTAGCGAAGTTGGTTTCACGGGGCTTTGGGGTTTTCTGTTGTCTAACAGGTAACAAGTGTTGCAGTATTGAGTCATTTTGATGATGTGAGCAACAGTCATTTGACATTTTTCAATGAGTCCATGACGGCAATGGTCGGAGTTGCTGCGGTTGGCTTGCAAGGAGGAGGACTACTTATCGTTGACTTGGGATTGGACCACATCGATGAACCGAAGGATGGGAGTGGGAGCACGCTTAACCACAGTTTTTCTTCCTTTGATCGAAAATGGGACGTCACCTTCGTCGAACCGCATGACCCAACGGTTGCAAACACAAGGCGATCACTGGCATTGAGCAAAACAGTAATTGCTGTAGATCTGAGAAGTAAGTGGTATTTCTGGTTAGGAAACATTCCATATTCCATACTTCTTGGTTGCTGTTTTAATCTAAGAGCCAGAATTGTGCACCCAGTACATTAGTAAAACTATCATGTCTAACTGAATTTTTAAAGCTTTGATTTTGAAAATGCTATTATTGTAGATCAAGAGTTTGCCGATTCGGAAGAAAATGATGTGAACCTTTTCTACTATCTTGACAAGGAAGGGAATCTGCTCGGATCCTACATTAAGTCTGAAGTTTTTGTTAGTTGCCTCCAATATGTCTCCAGCATTGGGTCACTTATTGTTGGTTTTAATTTTGGAGGACTCCAAATTTGGCGAGTTGGAGACCAGCAATTAGAGTATGAAAACTAATGAATACTACAATACCGGCTGCACGAATGACGAATATACCATCAATGAAATCTTCATTGTATGTATATTTCAGGTTCAGCACCGATGTGGGTGTACAGGAAACGCCAATTCACTCGGTTGTCTTCCAACAACCAATTGACGACCCTAAGAATTTTTGTTATTTGTGGGTTTTGCATGGAACTAAACGTGCAGAGCTCCAACATTCCCACGCCACCCTTTACGCATTATTTTTCAAGGAAAGGAGCTCTAGTGCAAATAATAGCATGCTATATGAGGTAAGTTCAAGACAAAGCTCTGAGCGCTAGATTACGCAAACGGAATGTTTCAATCAATTTTTTTAGCGTTATAATTTCTCAATTTTCATTTCTTTTTCGTCTCAGAATTTGCAAAGTTGTGTTGGGCGCATCACCATCAACTTACAAGACTTCTACGCTGGTAATGACGTTGGAAGTGATGATGAGTCTTCGTTTCGTCATCTCGTTCGGCCCCTTCGAATGTGGAATGAGGAAGAAAACTTGACCTTTTTCTCCTGGGAATCCAGCCGAGATGGAGTCTACTACGTGGGAATGTTTGACTTGAACCAATGGTACTCTAGCCAAACGCCGTCAAAACTGGAGTGCATTGGAGATACCCGCTTGATTCCGTATTGGGCGTCTATCTCCTTTCATAATCCGGGTGAGAATTGCTAACGGTTAAAATAGTATAAGGCACCGAAATGTGGGTTTTCGGAATCCGCCTTTTTAGTGATCAGTTTCGTTGTTCCAAGGAAGTCTTCTGGAATGAAGAATCATTTTGCGCTTTTACTTACTTATTGTAGTTGATGTTCGAAGAAATATATGCAGTCAGCTCTGGGATGTTCGAGTGATACCACGAACATTGGAAAGATGGGAGAATCAGTTTTCGAAACAAGATGTTCATTTGTATCCAGCATCGCTCACATTCCGTAAGCTCTAATTTATTATTTAATTTATTTTTTCATGGGCTTACATATGTAAATATTAATGATGGTGGAATTTGAAAAATTTAGAAGCCGTTTGTCTTGCACCTGCTGGTACGTTTGTTTTCGAAAACTTCTGCATCCAAGAGAAACTCCTTCGCCTGATTCAAAAGGATGGTTATCAGATGATGGCAGAGCCTAGTATTCTTAGAAAGTTGTGCAATGGATTTGGTTTGGACCCAGTCTGCTCTATGAGTTCAGAAGGCGACAGTAAGGTATGAAGTTTACGCCTTAAGTTCAGTTGTCTCCAACTGTTTCCAATAAACGGAAACTTAAGCTAAATTTGTTGCATTTTTTAAAGATATCGGATCAGTTCTATATTTTTACATCACTATTGGAAAATCATCGACCCGCCTTGATTATCCGAATGGCGAATCGTTGGGTAGATGGTTCAATGACAAATCTAGGCTGCAATATTGACCTCATCTTACAATGGGTGGCACAAATGACGGTCGCGATTCGGGTGCTGGCCGATGAACACTGGGTCAAGTTAGTCAGATTTCGTCGTGACTTCTTGCCGCCGGACACAAGTGAATTTGTCAACTACTCGAATTTTGTTTGGAATCAGCTGGACGGAATTCTAGGAACATTGGTACGACATGATCGAGTTTCTCAAGGTACTTTGCAAATTATTAGAGCGGATACTCTTAATCAGATATCAGATCAAATTATTAGTTTATATTGTTACACCCGTACAGATGAGAAGAGTGAGGACGAAATTTCCAAACTGAAATATTCTTTGGGAAAACTAATTCCTTACTCATCCGCTCTACTTATGATGCACAAAGCTAGGATTCTCCCCGTAATGGAAGACTACGACGTGATTGCACCTCTCAAAGCCTCTTGCGATGCAAGACGGATTGCGGTATCCCACGCTTTGAGAAATTGCCCCTTTTTGGACCCTGAGCTTCGTAAGGTTAGTTACGTCTTGTTTCTAATTTGTTGTGCAGAATGTTTGCGTTAGAAAACTTCTAACAATTTCTGAAGTATAAATATTTTTAAATTTAACATTGTCCCTAGGGTCATACGCTTATGATTGATTTCTTACTGGAGAATTTCGAGGAAGACTTTCTACGCGATGAATGGGATGTGAAGCCAGGCGAGAACATTTATCCTCCTAAACATCCGGCGTTTGTTTTTAACATGCTCATAGGAAACTGGGTTGACATTGATCCCAAAGTCATTGCTCGAGTTATCTTCTACTTCATACTTGATATCATGAACCTATTGCATGAGTAAGTACTATCTTCACTACAGTAAATGTTATTGTTTCCAAATAGCTGTGCTTAGCCTAGCTTGGCATTTAAATTTTTCCAGCACAACTTTGAGGGGAGACTTCGCATCATTAATCAAACTAACGCCCACTGAGCAGCAAGAAGTTGTACAGCTGTGGAGGGTCGACCACGGTGAATTTCATGATCCACTAACTTTCTTGTCACAAGGCTGCAATATCGACGAAACTGATGGACTTCCGTGGTCAGCTGCACTTGTACACATGATTGCTCAAGGATCCTGCGACATAGCCGTTGACATTCTCAGGCGGAATTGTCCACCAAAGCTTGGAAAGTGAGTAATTTGTTTTGTTCGAATTTTGTTTAAAATCGTATTAATCTTGTGCAATTTTGATCAGAAGTATAATGAATTGATTACTTTTTTCAGGCTACTCACAAACATTACTTGTGATACCACAGGGCGGCCGGAGGTCTTCGATAGATTTCTTCAAATTGTATCCTCAAATTCTTTTGCTCAGGATCGAGAACTTCTGTTTCACTGCTTTGAGCGTACGTACCCATTACAATAAAGTACCCTTAAGCTCGAGTACTTATTACAATGATCTGGTTACATTAAAACTGACTTTATCATCAATTTCTATTTCGAATTTAGGAGCTTCTGAACATGGTTTCCTAGAAAATTTTATTAGTGTCCATTCCCGGCGTACTCCGCTATCAGTACAGCTCGCCCTGATTTCATACTTGGAAAGGTCGCCTTTAGTGTTTACCGATCAACACCTTCTGTTGACGTTCTTTTTGCGAAGGAAAGATGATCGCAGGGCACTCGAACAATACCAAAAAATGAAGAAAGCGTGGCCAGACAGGCGTGGATTTAGTGTAGAGCACAAAAAGATTTGGGAGTCTAGAGAAACTGAAATCAATCGTATCGTGAGCCAGTCATCCAAGAATCATATTATGACATTTCTGGGATACACTCCTCAAAAGTCAAGTAAGTAATAGGAATTAGAATTACTACACAATTAGGAATTGACGGCAAGTTTTAGACTAACATGGATTAATTTGGAATTTACAGTTCCGAAACCTCCGCCTTTGGACGTAAGAGCTAATAATTTGAAGACTTCACCACTGCCTTTCAAGGCATTGCCAAGTTTCCGGAAGCTTGTCGAATCTGACATGAGAAAAGGTGCCACTCCATTAAGCCCATTGCGACGTTACTCTGGGAAACTCAGCAAAGTCCCGGAAAGGCCGGCAGTGGAGACTCCGGAGACCACCCCGACAAAAGGTGATAATTCTGCCGATGGTAGTCAGTTCAGAAATTCTGTACGTAAAGCTGAGAGCACCACCACGATTAATTTGGAGTTTGTGCTGAAATCACCCCAAGTGGACTATCGCAAGTTTGCCGAACATGAAGAGCAAGATTTGAATGAATCTGTTTATGGAACACCATCCGGAACCTCTGCAGCTGTAGAATCTAGCCTTCATTCGATTATGAAGGTATGACGTACTTGAATTGCAATGACGTTTTTTTTATCTGAATCTGATTAAACTCTCCTTAACCCAGGGAATGCAAAGTTTTTTTATAATATCCGATTTTAGAAAAGTGAAGTTCCATTACGAAAGCTCGTTTTGTTAAAGACGCGATTCGAAGATTTATCAGACCCGGAAGATAGTCCAGAGCATGAGATTTCTGAAGTCGATGATGACGATGATGACCCGACGCCATCTCCAACAGAACCATTCCCGGACATTAGCGATGATAGTTTGAAACCTCCACCTTCTCCGCCTCTAGCAATGGGTACTGCTGGATACCACAACGAACCGGCACCGTATACCGTTGAACTATTCGAGGATATCGAGGATATTAACAATGATAATTTGAAACCTCCATCACCTTTTACACCACTAACAATGGATACTGCTGGAGCTGGAGACGAAGTGGAACCGACACCGTACACTGTTGAACTATTCCAGGATATTGATGATGATAATTTAAGACCTCCGCCTCGAACAGTGGATACTGCTGGAGGCGAATACGTACCGGCGCCGTATACTACAGAACTATTCCAGGACATTAACGATGATAATTTTATACCTCCGCCTCTACCTCTAGCAATGGATACTGCTGGAGACGACTACGAACCGACGCCGTATACTACAGAACTATTCCCGGATATTAATATTGATTTTTTGAAACCTTCATCACCTTCCCCGCCTGTAACTGCAATGCATACTGCTGGAAGTCAAGACGAACCGACGCCATCCCCTACAGAACCATTGCCGAATATTAGTGATGATATTTCGAAATGTCCACCACCGCCCCCGCCTCTAACGGCGGATACTGCTGGAGACGACGACAAACCGAAGGAATCTCCTGCTCCGAAAGAACTATTCCCAGATGCTACCGATGATATATTGAAAACTCCACCCTCATCTCTGTCTCTAACACCGGATACTGCTGGAACCAGTATGATTTACATTCACCTTCTTAATTTTATATTCAATTATTAATGAAATCAAACATGTTAGGAATTCAGTCATTCCTAGCCGAAATCCCCGTTTAATTTTGCGAATGAATTTCGAGGTCGTCCTAGCCCTAACTATAGTTTTTTACTTTGTAGAAACACCTTTCGACACTCAATCAACTAGTGAACATTCCAGTGCACAGTCAGAAAAAGTTGCCCGGAGAAAGCCTTCCGCTAGAGCTGCGAAAAGAAGCGCCTCTCCCGAGTCAGATGCAGGGTCCCAGTACAGCGATGATATACCGTCCGCGACAACAGTAAGACGAATGACTCGAAGTATGTCAAGAGCTCGGAGTGAAGTTAGTGACGATGACATTTCGCTGCTGGATGGTTCAATGAACATAAGTCAGTCCGATGTTTCACTCCTTGAAGAAAGTAGTTTCGTGAGACGGAGTACGCGGAACAGAAAGCCGAAGGCGGCAGGCACCACTTCTATTACTGAAATCTTGGAGAGCAGAGGTAGGACAACCAATTTCTCTTTGCAAATTAGCGGAAAGTCCAACGGTAATAAGGGATTTGTTACAACAGTAACAGTAACAGTAAGCATACAATGTTTCAATATTCATAGACGCAGCTGCTGCCGCAGCGAAAGCTGGTCCACCCAAAGCTACCCCTACCAGACGCAAGGCCAAAGCGAAATCAGAACCTCGAGATACAAAACCTTCTGACGCGTTAGACGTTTCATTCTTGGACGATAAACCAGCAAGAAGAGCGATATTCGGATTCGCACCTGGTCTCTCGACAGTACTAGAAGACTCGGAATCATCACAGCTACAAAGTCCTACTTCAACTCCTTCCCGCACCAACAGCAGCAGATCCAAATCCCTCTCCCAAGCTAAGGTGTCGAGAAGATCGATGTCTTTGCCTAACATTGCTGAGGAAGTGTCTGGTCCAGTTCCTCCATCCCCGCAGCCCGGACCGTCGAGGTCATCTCAGAGACGAAAACGAGGGAACTCCGTTCCACTAGAGACTCCAGAGGAAGAAGAAATTGTCAGCAAACCAGTAAAGCGTCGAGGGGGGAGGAGTTCAAGTGCCCAACCGTCGAGTAGTGAAGGAGGGGAACGTGTAAAGGCGAAACGTCGAAAGAATGAAGAGGATGACTCCGACGCAGCATCTGATATTTCAACATGCAGTTCTAAAAGTCAACCGGTGACGCGAGCCAAAAGAAGTGGCAGAGCATCATTAAATAAATCTTCTGGAACATAGTCCAGAACTTCCAGCGGTCAGAAAATTTATAGGGTAGTTTTTCTAGTTCCTACATGATATCATAATGAGAACATTTAAGCAAATTGTACTGAAATTGTACATTAAATTTGCTGCCTTTGATTAACTTATTTTGTAGCAGATGATCGAAATCGAATCAATGATTTGATCGATCCATGGATCTAAGTAATTTAACCCTCGACAAATATGCAATTTGAAAAATAAAATCTCTGTTGCAATTTACAAAGCATTTTTGCTTTGCAAAAGTTGATTTTTTCGAGGAAAATGTTTCGCACACTATTAATAACGGGCAAGGTGTTCGAAATTGAAAAACTCGAAATCTGCGTACCACTTTGCTTTAGTTTTCATTTAGTTTGCTTTACCCCACCATTTTGAGTCTTCAAGTTCTAGGTTTTACAATCAAAAATTCCAAAGCGTGAAAACGAATTGAAGAGGATAAGTTTTGAGTTTTCCAAATAGAAAGAATTACGAAAGCTCGAACGAACTAAAAAAACACAAGTATTTTATTGCATGCATCTTTCTGAAGTATACAAAAATGAACACACAGTGATATGGTATTTAGAGTTTGAACTTGAGTTACACGATGAGTACGAGTATGGGACGGTGCTATCGAACGGAATTTTACGATTTGAAGCATTCAAGGCACAACAATACACTTCTTCCTAAAATGTTTTAATTAATATTTCTTTATTTTTCGCTTGCTGGTGGGTCATCACTTCGGGCGGTAGACATCCTAAGCCTAAAAAGTTTAAAGAATTTTGGATTAGGCCGATAGCTAATTGCAAAAGCGAATTCATCAGAACTAAAAGCAACTAAAAATACTAAATACTTACGGGACACTATCTTGAAAATCAGGGTCTGGAGAAAAACTGCGAGAAAATGAACGGGAGATCTGCGTAGATTCAAGGTGTCTCCGCTCAGTTTCAGTGCTGAGTCGCATTCTGTCTCTCGCACTTGTTTGTGGTGACGGGGAAACAGAACTTCTTCTCGAGTCCAATGTGTTGGCCAGGAGGAAGTTTGTACTGGATGTACTCAGTTGGTCTTGCAATCTGAAATGAGTAATTTTACATTTGACAAAATTTACTTTGGACCAAGAATTTGTGTTTCGTAAGATTGATTTGAATTTACCTTTTCAGTTCAGAAACTGCATTTTCATGTTCACTCTTTTCGTTTAGCAGTTGACGATTGGCTCTTTCAAGATCATTTTGCAGCTCTGCGCATTTAAGACGATATTTAGTGAGGTCTTGGTTCAAGGATTCGCTGAAATTGAAACAACATGGCTTTGAAAACTAAAGCAATGCATGGGCCAATAATACCTAAGATAAAAATATTCATAAAGGCATCAAAAGAGCTAACAGTAAAACTTTACTACATCTAACTAGCAAAGCTTCCAGCAAAGCTGTTAAATTGCTGCACAATTATGGAACCCTTCTAGTTTGAGTGTCCGAAGATGCAATTGTTCAAAGCAAAGTTTACTAACGTTCGAGCATTTAGTGAGGCAGAGTTCCTTGCTTGTTCATCTCTCTCTACTGTGAGATCTTGAACAGATCGCTGGACGGCAAATTCTTTCTCACGCGTTTTGCCAATTACATCCTCCAAGCGTTTATAATTTTCGGTCTGCTGAGCCAAATCTCCTTCCAAGATGTCAAGGTCAGACCTTAGCTGTCGATTCTCTGCTTCCAACTAAAGGGAAAACAGTGCTGGTCAAAATTGACGCAATGTTTTCAGGATTCACAATAAAATAATTCTGCTCACATACCTTCTTTTGAGTGCTCAAACTATTTGCTAATTCTAGTCGCGTTCTGTCAAGATTAGCTTCTAGTTTGATACACAAATCTCGTGTAGTTGTGGATTCATATTGCAGATTCTTCTCAGCCTGGGTGAGGGAGCTCAATTTTGTTTCCAACGAAGCTATTTCCTCGCTAAGCTTTTCGATCTCTAAATCAGCAGCAACAATATTAGGATTTCAAAATATAACAAGAGTTTGTCTAGAATTCTCAATGATCCTATTCCTACCTTGCTCATAAGACAAAACCAAGCTGCTTTGCGTAGTAATTTTTGATTTCAATGAAGCATTTTGCCCTGCAGTTACTCGAACTTCGCGTCGCATAGTGTCTGCCTCATGCTCCAAACTATTTCTCTCGCTTTCCAAGGAAGTGTGTTCTATCGTTAAAACTCTGTACTGGTCAAGGATCAAGTCATATTCTTCCTCCTGTAAACCGAAATCAGTTTTTACTATTTTAGAAATTACTTCAAAACACTTCAGATTCTCTTCTTTTTACCTTTCGCATCAAAAGATCTTCAATTCGGCGAACTTCGTCAATGTACTTTTGGAGTTGTTTCTTGAGATCATCCGCTTCTTTATTACGTCTGTCCAGCTCAGAACTTATATTGCGTCGTTCAACCTCACCGAGAGAATGCGTTTTTGCAATTCTTCTAAGTTCGCCCAAACTATCGTCCCTTTCCTTCATTGTTGACTCAAGATCTCTGCGGAGACTCTCGTTCTGCCGTCGGAGAAGGCCGTATTCCCGTTCTTGGTCTTTGCTCGATTCCGTCGTGTGACTACAGGATTAAAATATTTCAATTAAAAACCCTCACAATTTTTAAAGCTTCAGGGTTCTAGCTATTGAATCATGCCTGATTTGGAGTTCAGAATTTTTAAGCCTAAGTTGAAGGTTAGAGATATCCCTATTGAGCTGTTCAGTTTCACTCTGATATTTTGCCAATCGTTCATCTTTTCTGTCCAACTCAATTCTCATGTCATCCTTGTCCCGGTCCAGAGTTTTCAGGGCAGACCTGAGGGCAACAATTTGTTTTTCAAGACTCTGTTCTCGAGATGCAAATCTGGAGAGTGAGTATTGCTGGGTAAGGTTGAGGTCATAGACATCTCTTTTAGGCACATTCAGGCGATCTTCTGCTTCTTTGCTCAGTTTATCCAGCTCAGAACTTATGTTGCGCCGTTCAATCTCACCGAGAGAACGTGTTTTTGTAATTCTAAGTTCATGTAAACTGTCGTCCCTCTCCTTCACTGTTGACTCAAGATCTCTACGGAGACCCTCGTTCTGCCGTCGGAGTAGGCCGTATTCCCGTTCTTGGTCTTTGTTCGATTCCGTCAAGTGACTACAGGATTAAAATATTTAAATCAAAAACCTTATAATCTTTGGAGAATTTCTTGGTTGAGTCATGCCTTATTTGGAGTTCCGCATTTTTAAGTCGGAGTTGAAGATTAGAGATATCCCTATTGAGCTGTTCAGTTTCATTGTGATACTTCGCCAAGCGGTCATCTTTTCTGTCCAACTCAATTCTCATGTCATCCTTGTCTCGATCCAAAGTTTTCAGGGCAGACTTGAGGGCAAGATTTTCTTTTTCAAGACTCTGCTCTCGAGATGTAAATCTGGAGTTTGAATATTGTTGGTTAAGGTCATCTCTTTGAGGAACATTTATGGCGGCTGCCCGATCTTCTGCTTCTTTGCTCAGCTTGTCCAGTTCAGAACTTATGTTTCGCCGTTCAACCTCACCGATGGAGTATGGTTTTGCAATTCTCCCAAGGCCGCCCAAACTGGCATCATTCTGCTTCATTGTTGACTCAAGATCTCTACGTTGACTCTCATTCTGCCGTCGGGGAAGACTATATTCCGGCTCCTGGTCTTTTCTCGATTCCGTCGTGTGACTACATGTACATTAAAATTAAAAATCTCATAAATTTGGAGGATCCTGGCTCTAACAATTTGTATTAAGTCTTGCCCATTTCGGAGTTCCTTATTTTTAAGTGGGAGTTGAAGGTTAGAGATATCCCTGCTGTGCTGTTCAGCTTCACTCTGATATTTTGACAAGCGGTCATCTTTTCTGTCCAACTCAATTCTCATGTCATCCTTGTCTCGATCCAAAGTTTTCAGGGCAGACTTGAGGGCAAGATTCTCTTTCTCTAGACTCTGCTCTCGAGATGTAAATCTGGAGAGTGAGTATTGTTGTTGGTTAAGGTTATCTTTTTGAGGAACATTGAGAGCGGCTGCACGATCTTCTGCTTCTTTGCTCAGCTTGTCCAGTTCAGAACTTATATTCCGCCGTTCAACCTCACCGATGGAATATGTTTTCGTAATTCTTCTAAGTTCGTCCAAACTATCGTCCCTTTCCCTCATTGCTAACTCAAGATCTCTACGGAGACTCTCGTTCTGCCGTCGGAGAATGCTATATTCGGGCTCCTGGTCTTTGCTCGATTCGGTCATCTCCGTCGTGTGACTACTTGATTAAAATATTTAATTAAAAAATCTAATAAATTT
>JAQGCM010002321.1:0-11546 GCA_034699705.1 Hymenaphorura dentifera
GATGATGCCTACGACCATCGAAACCCGGCCCTTGTCTTTGATCATTACTTTAACACGTGCCCGAAGCAAGGGACTCGTACAATTAGGACAGAGGAATCGATTCTGATCTCTTTGGCCGCGCTCAAACCACTCATCGTTCATTAAGACCTAAGTTCATTTATTTAAGACTACAGCATGTCACATCTTGTTTATACTTATTTATTCCATCCGTCCAATAGTATCAACAAATGTATAAGTGTATAACAATTTCAAATAGAATTTGAGTGTGTTTCTAGTGTCAAAAACGGTGAACGATTCGGTGACAAGTCTTAGGTTGCACTAAGATTTTAATTGTTAGTTATTCTTTCATAATAATACTACTGTTACTAATACTAATTCTACACTTGCTGATTTTCAATTTGATTCGCTAGACTAATTATTTTAAATGTTTTTTTTTAAACTATGAGTACAGTAGAAGACAAGAAACTAGCCTTAAACTAATAGCCGTGCCTGGCCTAGCGATATGTGATCTGCAGTTTATAAATTTTTTTTACTATTGTCTCTCAAAGCACAGATCAATAAATTGACACTAGAAAATCGAATCGAAATCGTTTCATTGGTTTTTTTTTGCAATTTCGTACATATCTTTCCTCAATCGAAAGCAAGTCGGAGTCGCCATTAGAAATGTAATCAACACAACTCGTAGCACATGAACGTGAAACTGATGCCACTAACGCTTGCGACTCAGTCACGGAATTTCATTAAATTGTATCATTTCTCATTATTTTCATTGTTCTCTGGAGATTCTCTGAATTATTTAATTATGATTTGGTCCTGGTCGGCTCTTAGAGTTAGCAGAATTCTGGAGAACTCTCATCTCCAGTGCAGTCCTATCGTACGGGCACACATTGTTATTAAGTTCCCTCTTCTCAATCTCATTACAAAGTTTATAGGCAGAGGAATTTGTGAGTTTAGCGAAATATTATTACAAATTAGTAAAAGGTTGAATTGTGTGTGTACGATTTGCGGAAATGAGAGTGGCTCGGCTCAGGCTCGCTGGAGCTGGAGTCTCTGGGGCCCTGGAGAGCCGGATTCCGTCCGAGTCGTCCGACTCTATTTCTGGAATCACCGCAATCACCGGTTCAATTCTCTGGAGGAAATTGTTCAAATTTTAATTGTGAATTTAAGAGTACGAGCGAGATAGTACGAGGAATGTGATCTTCTGCAAAAGTATTAGATTACTCGTGGCTTCGTGGAAGTGGTAAATAAATGATTGTGGACTTTCACTTCATTTCAATTTGCACACGACGAGCCCACGCACGGACCACGGTAGAAATTATTGAAATAAAATACGTTTAGAATTAATTGGATTTTATTCAGGCCAGTACAGGACTTGTAAATGTAAATCGAAATTCGGTTGCGGTTGGTCAAACAGAGGTGGTCGGGTAGTGGTTTGGTCGGTGGACGACGGTCTGTTTGCATTGCAGTAATTGTTTTTTTCTGGTCAGAAGTTGAATTGAATGCTTCGTTCTCCTCTGGGATGGGAGGATGGGATTGGGACTCTGCTCTGGACAGAGATTTCTTCCTTCGAATTAATTTAATTGTGTAATCGAATCGAAATCTCGACTCTCGACCGATGAGAAAAATTTGCGGTTGTGGATGTGGAGCTTTGCAAATGTAAATAAATCGTACGTAAGTCCTTCATCAAGATGTTCAGATTTAAAACTAAGCAATGAAGCTCAACCGATGTATGTTTTAATTCTCTGCATCTGCAGGTCCCTCAAATTTTTCATTGTTGGACGGACCTAAAAAAAAGTTTGGCCAGGTGCAGGTGGTCCTCCCTGTGAAACTTCCAAAATCATGGGTTAAATCCTATGCAGATTTTAAGTTTTTCCAAGAACTCAAGAATTAAATAAATTGCGAAATGAATTAAAAGTCAAGTTGGTAAATAATTTGGCCTTGATTGCAAACACATTTATTTTAATTACTAGCTTTTTTTTTTGTTGCTTTCATTGAATTGTTTCGGTGTGATGATGAATGATGATGATAATTCACTTTCACTGCACACAAATCACAAGCTGCGTAGGCTAGAATGATGACTTTGATTAATTTTCGCTTTAATCCGTAACTAATCCGTTTCCAAATGATGACGGGCATGGAATGGATTAATTATTTGACAGGATGATCATCGAATCTTCGAATCAGACCAAAAAAAAGAGACAAAGAAAAGGAAACGGTACGGTTTTCTTTTGCGGTGGTAGGCCTTGAATTGATTTAAATTTTGTAACATTATTATTATAACTTAAGTAAATACATGCTGTGTACAATGTACGATTAATATGCAAGTGATTATAATTAATTGTAATTTGCAATTAAATGTGTGTGGCTTTGGCTTGGCTTGGCTTCCCTGCCTGCCTGCTTTGCTTAAGAATCCACCAACCCAACAACTAATTTCAATATGCGAACAATTACATAATTATTAACTTGATTTTTTTTAAACATCATTTGATTTTTTTTTCTTGACGTAAACATACAAGTAATTATTACACTTTTTTAACATAATTTTTTATTATTTGATAAGTTTTTTGTTTATTGATAGCCGCAGGACACACAACAGGTCTTATTACGTAATTAAGTTGCGACTTTTCTTCCTTCCAATTCTGCGAAAATACGCGTGCCAGAAATTCGCATCGCAATTCAATCTATTCTACTAGAACTAGGACTAGAACGCGGTGCTGGCTCAATAATTTATAATTTTTTTTTGAAAAATGTCTTGGAGTAAAATACTGGAATATATATAGGAAAGGGGGGGGGTATGTCAGTAATCGGGAAATGTTGACCTCAAGTTCGATTACCGATTACCGATTGCCGAATGGCGATTAGTAATCGCAGCATCGCCGCAATTCACAAGAGTCGGGAAATCGGGAAATGGGTAAAAAAAGGAATGGAATTAGAATTTGACAATTACAATTAGCATTACAGCCGCTATTACAGTCGCAGCGGCTCATTAGTCTTACATAATCTTTAGATCACGAGTCACGACTACGCTAGACAAGTTAGTTTTACGGATTAATAATTTTTTAGCAAAGAAATATAACATTTTGGGAAGTGTGAAAAAGTCAAATAATTAGTAGAATAATTAGTACATTTATAAATTATAGCACGTGCAGCACGCACGACACGTGCCCTGCCCAAGCAGACGATTTAATTACACAAGTTCAATAACAATTACATTTTATACACACATAATATTTTTAGTAACAATTAATTTAAATTTCAATAAATTATGCAGGAACGCAGGAAGGAGTACAAGAACAACTTACCAGATCCTAACTTCTTAAATTTATCACGTAATCACTCCACCTGTACCTTTAGAATTTCAATCTCTTTGTTATGTAATATCCTCTTAATGCCGCCTTAGTCATAAACTGAAATTTGAAATTCAATTAGCTTAATTACTTTAGACTTAATTAGACTCTAATTAGGTAGGTCACAACGAACGAACGCGAACGAAGCGATTCCGTTCGGTTTCAATTTGCGTGACTAGTCGTGAATTGAAAATTTAGTTGAAATTCACATCGTGCCGGCTTGCTGTGCAAAGTCAGCATAAATTCATCAATCTTAAAATCAATCTTATTTGTTAATTAACTAGCAGCTAAGGTCATCACAGCAAAGAATCTTACGGACGTGCAAGATCCTCCTCAACAATCTTATTCTCTTTTCACCACTCATGCAACGACGCATGCAACCCTACCCCACGCATGCGCCGATTCGAAATTGGAATTCAATTCTTAAATCTTAATTAATTAATTAATTACGAAGATGGTTTTGTCAAAGGTTTTTGTTTTAGCACGAGGAACGGACGCGATGATTTTATATATTTGTCAGTGTAGTTGACATAAAAATGCCAGCCAATCAAAGTCGCAATTTTACGTAAACTCGCAAGGAGTTGTTTAGATAAAATTGTGTCAATTAAAATTTTGAAAATTTAAAATTCAATCACTTTATTTATGCACTTATGCAATGCAAGTACGGAAATACTTCTTTTGTTTTGTTCTAATTTATTTAGTAGACTAAAATTTCGATTATTCCGATTCCGATCCCGATTAACCGTTCCATTTCTTATCTTATAAGGTCTTAGCAAATATTGTCAATTGTTTATTTTGGTTGTTTTTTTTTTGGTATTTTGGTGTCGTTCTTTTTTCCCTTTGTGGCTATTTGGTGTGTATTGTGTAATTAATGCATGTGGTCTCACATCTTCTAAACGTTTTTTGTTTGTTGTTCGTCTTCTAAAGTTTGTTTGTTTGCTTTATTAAGTTTTAAGCCTAACTTTTCTGTTACTGGTCATTTTATTGTCTGCTCTGAAGGCATGTGTGTTTAGCAATGACTTGTTAGTAACAATACAATATTGGTGTGGGTGGACTTTTTTTTCTACATCTTTTTAGAAATTTTAAAGGTTCATCATGTTCAATCAGGTTTCAATCTGTTAGTTGAGAATAATGTTCAAATTTTTAGCTAGCAGGACGTTTAAAATTTACTCCACGCACCCATTAGTTTGCCTCAATTAAAATTTATAATCTTTCCACACCTTTTTGCCCTCACTATGCACTACCCTATAATTTGTGTTTCATTCAAAGTCTTAAACCTCCCAACGAAAAACGTCATGGATTAATTGGTGGAGGGTATCTATTAATTGTAATTGTGTCTCATTTTTAAGCTTCCTTCCGGTTAAATTTTTTTTGGGAATGAGGAACCAAATCTTTCACTTCCGTGTTTGTTTATGTTTACATTCTTCTAAATACGTGTAGACTTGACTTGACTAAATTCCACGAAAAAGGTGCCGGGTGACGACGAGAAGAAATCACAACTTTTCCAGCACCACTCATTAATTAATTAGTCGTAGACTAATTATTTTTTTTGCGACAGGACAGGACAGGACGATCAGATGAGACAAAAAGAAATAGTAGTGGTGCCACTTGCATACAAACGACCACCCAACCGAATATCACACTAACATTAGCAATTAGCACGTTAGGAAACAATTAAATACTTAAACCGAGGGCCTAAGTAGGATTATGTAGTAGAAATATGTAGAGTTTCACTTTGATGAGGCAATGCAATGAGAGAAAGGAACGCTTTTGCTATACCTTCCCTTGCCTTTTTTTTTAAATTTACAATGGAATGCATTAGAAGAGTCGGAGCAGTAGTAGAATAAATATTTGATTAATTAATTAATCAGTGTTTAATTAGTGCAGCAGTCATTTGATCGATTAATCTTCTGCTGCTAATCGATCGTCTTCACTAAACTGCACTGTGCACGTGCACCCCCTCCCTAGTCCCACCCTCAACTTTACCAGCTGTTCATTTTTTAAATCCCCACTCCCAAGATATAAAGACGTGTTCATTCAATTTACACAAATATAAATCCACTAAAGGACTAATTAGTTAATTATTTAATTTCGCCACGCCACACAATCTTGTGTGTAGCCGAGGAAGCCTATGCATAAGAGCCCATGTTGAGCTCTTAAACTTTCTCTCAAATTCAGAAAAATTTTCAAAGCTCTTCCTTAGTAATGTATTTTGAGAAGAAAAATTCGAGACATGTTTGAATGATTTCGTGTTGATTGAAGTACTTACAGTATTGTACTTACTCAGAACCAGTCTCACTTAACTACTTGGCTCATTCAAAATTCGGTTGTTCGGGAATTCCCTTAGAGCCTATAGAGCCTTTCATCGGTTGGTGAGATTGCAAATTCAATTTGTTGACACGAGGTTTAAGGTTAGAGTAGGAGGTTTAGCGGGTTTCGGATTTACAAATTTACACCTTAGGAGGACGAAGAGATTCTGAAATCTTTGCTTGTTGAGGTTTCGAGAGCTGAGGAACGTTAAAATTTTAAAAGGGACTTAGTCAAGGGAAAAGCTAAGCTAATCCAAAGTGCAAATACAATGCAAACCTAGCTGTGGTTCGCTTCGCGGTCATCGCTTGCTTGCTTGCTTACACATTAGCTCAAGTCAAAGTCAAAGTGAAATCTGCACTGCACAGCACTCGAGTAAAATTTACTCAAGGTAGCGCGGATGGCGGTGTGGAATTCCACACCGAAAATTCGGTTCGGAGCGAGCGACGAATGTCTTACGAATGTTTTAAAAGAGTTGCTTTGCATTGCAGTTTGCTTTCTAAACCATCAAACGAGTTTGAATTTAGGTTCTCAGAGTGAGGGAAACAGTGCACCGCAGATTTGGACTTGGAAATATTTACGGAGTAGCGGAACTCCTTTCAAAACCAAGGGTAGGAGTCTTTTTATTTTTCTCTGCGTTGTTGTTCTCTGAGTCCGAGCCCAACGTTGTTGGGCCGCCTGCGGAGGATGATGAGGATGCGGAGGATGTGGCTGCTGCGGCGGCGGTGTTTTTGGCGGAAGTTGATGAAGAAAGTGAAGATGACATTGGAATAGAACTTTGTTCCCAAGCTCCCAAATGTTTACTGGCGAGGGGCTCCGGGTGCCAAACCCCTTCTTCCGTTCCTTGTTGTTGGAGCTGTTGTTGTTGTTGCTGTTGTTGATCGGCCCAATCGTCTTCGCCATCTGTGCATATTTAGACACACAAAACAACACTCATTTAGTATTCAAACGTCAACTAAATGAACTTGACTTGACTTGGTTTTGCTGAGGATGAGGAGGAGGAGGAGAGAACCAAATATACACACACAGTGCATATTACATAACATAGGAAGGGTGTCATTGTCATTGTTGAATGGGCTGGTTTGACAGTCAAAATCGATTTGTGCTGCTGATTCAGCTCAGCCAGCACTAGCTCTTGTAGTGCTCTAGAGCTCTGCTTCAGGCTTAATCTCATCATTAGAGCAAAAATATGATATTCAACGCACGCACGCACGGCCCAGGGAAGGCTAGCCTATTATGAACAGGGAAAGCAGCTAGCTAGCTATTATTTGTTTGGAAGACTGCGATGCGACTCCATGCACATTTTGCACAAAATGTGCAATCTTTTTTTTTAGAACCTGGGGCTGCTGACTCATTCAGGGAATCCTCAGGGTCGCTTTCGCAGTCGAGTTAGAGTCTATTTCTGTGCTTTTTTAATTAGTCCTCTTTCCTCATCATCTCGTCATTTTATGGATTTAATATAATTATGCACCTGCAGCCAGTTAGAAGCTGCTATGAGGACGAAGACGTGCCAAGGACGGGCCTGTGCTTTTTTTCTGTGCGTTGTTGCTTTGTTGACTCAAAGTGAAAGTGAAAGTGGTGAAAGCTAAGCCTTTCACTTTGAATGCAAACTTTGCACTTTGCACTTCTTTTGAGGTATGTTGGGGGGTGAGGGAGGCAGGTTGAGTGAGTGAAATGAATTAAAGTGTTTGAAATGTTCAAATTGACAGTTTAGAGCCCTCATCTCATTTCCTAATAATACTTGTGTAATCTTGTAGAGCTTAAAGGACTAGGACCAGGACTCCACTCCACGACTACAGGCAGAGTATAGATCTGGAAATGAATGAATGAATGAATGAATGAAGATAGGTAGTAGTCCTTTAGAGCCTATAGGACAACTTCGTAAGAGTGTGAGTGTGGATGCAGTGTGGTGCACGGTGCACCAGCACCTACTTTTGACTGGATGACGTCACTAGAGCTAAATTTAGACTGACTGACTGGTGAAAAAAGTGAAGGAGTCAGAGCAGAGTCAGAGTCAGAGGAGAGGGACTCTCCCAATCCCTTCTTACGTTAGTTTAAAATTGTGCTGCTCTCTGCTCGGGTGGTGCTGGGGTTTATGGTGAAAGAGATTTTGGACTTTCTCTCTCTCTCTCTGGAGGAATTCATTCAAGATGGGTGCTTTCAATAATTCCACGACTCTTGTTTTCTCACTCTCGGGAACTCACCTAAACCAACCCTGAGAACCCACCAATAACTGAGCCTCGAGTCCAATGAGCGAGCCTGGAGTCAGTCAGTTTTGAGGATGTTGTGTGTGTGCGTGCACATTTCTATGCACAGCTCGGGGTATAGACAGGGATTCGGCGTTTTGAGCGTTTTAGTAGTTTGGAAATGTTGCACGGCAGAATTGTAAAGGATGGCGTCTCATTTTCATTCGCTTTGACTATGTGGCACTATTTGGGACCAAAAGTGAAATATTTCACCCCTCATGAAAAAACTCAGAAACCCTGTCCAAATACACATCCCTGACAAAGACAGCCTTTCAGTCTATATGCGTAGCCTCCCTAGCACAAACCTAAACGCTTAGCACTTCTCATTTGGCTTTCGCTCAAGAAATTTTGCTAAGAGGAAAGCGCTTTCTCTCCAAGACCGAAGACTCTGCTCACTTTCCCCGCAAAACGTTTAAAGAGGAAATCTTAGACACCGCATCTTTAAATTGCAACAGCATTTGCATTTGCATGCCCTAAACCCATTCATTTGGAACTAATTCAATGTTCTATTTATATTCGTGAACACGTCACGTCAACCACCAGCAGCAGCAACACACGCCTTACGCTCAAAGTTTAGCCCTTTATTTTTGTAGTGCGTATTTATTCTGGCTGTTGAGCCAGGCCAAAATTCGGGTATCATCAGGCAGCCATGCCATTTACCCGAGGGTGTAAATTATTACAACGATTCCATACGTAGTAGTACTTGAGGAAAAAATAGGAAAGTCTAAACTTATGTGTTCTCCTAAGACAAGTAATTAGCTCATACTTTTCTGTTTATTCTGTCTAATTGAGTAGAAATAATATAAAAAATTAATCATTTGCTTGCTAAATTATGTAATCCAGATTCAGAGAGTAAGGCTTAATAGAAATTAATAATTAATTAATTGAAAGTTTGTCAAGTTTGTTCTAAATTTGTTTCCCTTCTCAAATCTGAGCGGCCCCTCCACTACTCATCATTAATAATTCAAGGTAAAATTCTTCTCATTCTTCTTTTGTTGCTAGACTGGGACTGGGATGAAATATAAATTGAATTCTGCTCGATTTTGAAGGCAAAGGTGGAGCCGCAATGCAATGAGTTGAGTCAACTAAAGTGTAGCAGTAGGCTAAGCCTCTTGTTACACTAATGGCTATGATGATAAAGCTTACAGGCTATGTTATGTATGCACGAGAAGACAAAAGAGATGTGAATGGAATGCCAAGTTTTTGAAGTGGTAGTGCTTAGCCAAAATGTTAAGGTAGTCAAATGGAAAGTAGAGCTCTTAAGCTCAATTTATTGATTAAGCTGACTAATTAGATTTGTCTCTCCGCCGGCTGCTGCTGCTTATATTGCAGAATATACATAAATTCCACCTGTGAGCTGCTTAGTTTCTGCATTTCACTTTCAATGCGAATGGAATGCGACTGCAAATGCAAATGCACCCGCTTTCACTGCTTTTACTTGACTATTTGACTACTTTCTCCTTTCTCTTTGAGAGAGTGAGGGATAAAGCCAAAGCCTAATACGAATGAGTTGGACACAAAGAGAACAGACTGAGTCCAAGTCCAACTCCACGCCAAAGACTTTCATTTTCAAATCTGCTGCTTTCCACAAAACAAAAACGGTGAAACGGTTTTAGTTTTGGAGCCTGCCTGCTTTGAGCATTTGACCTTTAGGAAAAAGTAAACGTTTGGTTTGCGCGAAAAGGAAGGTAACCAGCTCCTGCTTGAGCTCGAGCTCGAGCTGGGAGGGCAAGTCAACCAATTAAATGTGACACTAATTAATTAGTTTATGCCTTGAGAATAAGTCCCAATTTGTTCCATGAGGGACTCACTCACTCAAAAGCTGCGGGTCTCCTCGTAGCTTTCCCTTCCATCTCTTCAAGGCATTGCATTGCACGGATAGAGACGACAAACGAGAGAGAGACAGAGTTGTAAATGTGGGATTTTGTGTCCAAATTTAATTGCAAGCGGGAGTATCTAGTGGTGGAGTAGGACAAGAGTGGGTTTATGTAATCAATCGTCGTCGTCGTCCCTAAGCCTCTTGGAGGAGGAGAAGAAGAAGATGATTAGAAAGCGGTGTGGGGGCAGATCACCAGATGAGGAAGGAGGGGGGAGTGGGGCTGAAAAGAGATTTGTACTAAATCAAAATTTAATGCTCTGACATACCTGTCGAGATGAGGGAAAGTACTTGACACTGAGCCATGAAGCATCTGTACAGCCCAAACCCAACACAAGCACAGTCCGCATTCGTAAAACACACTTGACTCTCAATACGGGAACATGGAGACGACAGCTCAACCTGTGTGAGAGTAGAGAGAGTAAAGCATGACAACAACCCAACACAATCATCGTCAGTCGAGAGAGAAAAATGCACACAAACTAATTAAATCAACGACAAAGCACACACGGCACACGTCGAATTACAAACTACTACTACATAATTCCTTGGATTCAATTCACTCAGAGCCGCCAGGCCAGGCTGGAGGCTCTACATAGGGATCGGATGACATTTCGAGTCGAGTCGTGTCGAGTCTAGAGTTTCTAAAGGATCGTAATTACTGCACTGCCCCGTACTGCACGTCTTTGCATGAATGTGTGACTGACTAAGTAAATGAATGCACAAGGAAATGAGCCCAAACCCGCATCAAAGCAACGCCAACGCAACGAACAAAAAACACAACAATAAAACTCAAATTGAAATCGTTTGAGGAGCGAGACAAGTGAAAGTGATTGGTGGCCACCTCCTCAACTCACATGAGGGCAATCATCATCATCAAATTGACCTGACCTACTTTGCAAATTGATTATTCAAACAAACAAAAAACTGACAAGAGCGTCGCCGTCCCGCTGAGTCATGCGGAACCTTGTGGAAGAACGAGCTTTCTCCAAGAGAAAGTTGGACGGACGCATTTGGCATAACATACATTGAGACGAACGGCAATCAAAGTGAAAGAGGGTTGTTTTTAGTACAAACAAAACACGTAAAAGCAATCGCGGAAAGTCAATTTTGTTTTCGAAATATCAAAAGACCACATCAAATTAGTTTAATTTGCAGAATTGGAGAATTTCTATTGAGGAAGGAATTTGAGCTGGGCAGTTGATAAGGTTCAGAATTGAGCCGCCTAGCCTAGAATTTTCAGCATTTGAAAATCATTGGTTCCTCCAATATTGAGAGAAAAAATGAGGCTCAACTTTGTCTTTTTTTTTCCACTAAAGTCATTATTTCCTCTGCGAAAGAGGAAGAGGAACAAATGAGGCTCAAGTTTGCTTTGTTCCACTTGGCTGGCCGGCTAGCTTTGTGTCTTGGCCATTTCCAGGTCTTTCGGTTTCGGTTTGTCGAGAAATACCCGGTTCCCTTGTCATCGTTCCCTTGTTGAGACAATAAAGGTTAATTGTACTGTACTGCACGTGTGTGTGTTCGTTCAATGCAATGCGGGTAGGGAGCAAGCGGTTGTGGCTGGAAAAGCAGGGAGCAGAGAATTCGGATCTTTCGGATTTCTAGCGAGTTGCGAGTTTGCTGTTTGCTGTTTGCTTGTGGTTCGTATTTCTGTGAGTCTTGACTGAGTGACGACTTCACAGTGCATTGAGTCAAGTCACGTCATGTCATGCAGAACTGAACTGAACTGAAGTGGAGCGGAGAGAGAGGCGAGAGCAGAAACACCACTTT
>JAQGCM010002322.1:0-11546 GCA_034699705.1 Hymenaphorura dentifera
ATTTCGTGGCTTCCTTAAAAGCCATGTGCTTCCAACTATACGCAACCATATTTGCTGCAAGTTGTATTGGTTTATATCGCTGGCTACCCCTTCTGGGGGGTAGAAATTGATGACCCTGAGTCCCATAACGAACTGGGGCCCAACGAACATCCTTACAAATTGTCAAGTGAATTCGTCAAACTTTGCGACCGTGAGCTTGTAGACGGACGGACGAGAAGACTGCATAGCATGGCACTTCGTGCATGCAATAAAGAAATTAGATGGTCCAGAAACCATTATTGAACTAGATTTAGAAACGTCACATTTCCAGAAGTACTACCTCAAGGCGTTGCGAGAAATCTTCATCATAGGGTATGAATCTACTATCCATAGGTCCTTTGTAAAACCAACTGGATCTTCGCACTTCCGTTTGCGAGTCTTCTTCCCAATACACAGCCTTTTTTGTACGAGCTTTAATATTCACATCACATCGACCTCCCTCTGTGGCCACCAACTTGTCCGGATCTGAAAAGTAAACCCCAAGTAAAGAAATGTCAACTTTAAGAATAAAAATCGGATTTTGAGCTATAGGTTGGCCTCTGAATGAGTGATTGCCGTCAAAGTTTTCTTAACAATGTGAAAGATCAATAAGTTTCGAATTCATTGTACCTGTTACGTTGCCATTCTCTAAAGCTATTGAATCAACAAAGGAAAACGGTTTCCAAACACTTCGACCTTCGCCGTCCACTTTGGAGAACCAGTGGAAATTCACAGGCCTGTAAACGACTGGCGGTAAGTGCTGGAAGCTGTGTGAAGAAGGTATCGGCTCTCCGAAAGAATACCCTGGACCACTTTCAGCAGCATAATATGAGCGATGCGTTGGATCCCTTCAATCAAGATTTGCCACAAAATTCTTACCGAATTGTTATTAAATTGAATTGTAAAGAAATTATTGCAGTTTGGGCTAGGCTTACATTCCAGGCGCCATATTAACCGGGGCAGGAGGTAAGAACTGCTGATTTGCCGCAGAATCCGATGTTAATCCTGGATATTTTGCGTATACTGGCTTGTGGCTGGTCAGCCTGAAGCAGTTTTCAGTTCCTGAATAGTTCCAAAGTACAAGTATATTAAAAGTATTGATTTGCGTCAATAAAATCGAAAGTTCAAACGTCTTGCAAATATAGCAACAAAAATAATTGAAGATGTGTTGAAAGATTGAACGGTTACTCGCCCACTTGTGTTGTTGATATCTTCGTAAATTTGGTGGGAAAAAATTGTTTTCAGGGTGGTCACAAAGGTCAAGAAAATTTAATATATTTTCTGCTTGTTCGGTGCTTCATTCAATAATAGGATGGAGCTTTTGTGATACTCGATAACATTTATCGAGATCTGTGATGTAAGCTTGTGACTTTTGCCTCCGGGCGTTAAATCGTTCAACCCATCTTTTAACAATGCAAGTGCCGTGGCAACATTATACGTTAAGAATCGAATGTACCTTACTTTTTAAATTCGACTCTTTTACAATTTTTCGATAATGATTTTCTAAATTTGAACAGTATGATTGCGCTCGCATATCGCATTAGCACCAGCTTATGACCAACACGTTTAAAATTACCAGTAGGTGGTGGGGCTGCTGGCGGATAAGGTGTGCTTCCGACACACCCTAGCGGTTGCTTATTTTCTATTGGAAGATCTGAAACTCCGGTCAAACTAGGATTTTCGAGGAAACTTTCCATTGGAGGCGGATAATTGTTAGGCGTGTTGCTGCTGTCCATGTAAGAAGCTGGATTATAAATCGTCTGTGTCGAATTCGATGATGCTAAACCAGCGGAACTGCTGGAATGCAATACGCCGTTTGGCTGATAGTTGAATGGGCTTTGCTGATTAATTGCAGTGGCTAAGGGTAGGTTATTGAAAAAATCTGCTCCTCCGGTATTTTGGCCAAACCCAGAAATATAAGACACAGCCGGCTCTTTGTTCAGCAAATCTGAAGCAAATGGATCGGGGACTCCTGAGGTTGCGGACTTCCTAAACACATCAATTGGTTCAAAGTCTCCGGAACCGGAAATTGGACTTTCAATCTCATTTCGCTCGAAATTATTTACAGGGTGAAGCGGTACAAATTTCGGTGGAAGACTCATTGCAATGTCGCTTTTAATTTCTTCGTTACCTAATAATTAAAAAAAAATCATAATTATTAAACAGTTGGTTTAATTCTGAACGAGTTCAAATGAGCTATGGCTGTAGCTGAATATAATTGAATTCGAGGAAAAATATATCGTTCTTATGGAATTTTTGTTTCATATTGTTAATGACTGTGGTGACTAATTATTAAGGTTGTTTCTACCAGCAAAACCTCATAAATTAAAAGTTGACTTGATACAAATTAGCATTAGCATTATTGAAATGTGGAGCACGTAGAGTGGTACTTAGGGTTAATGGAAAATAAAAGATCATCCGGAAGGTGAGCCATCAGAGCTCATTAAAGGTGTGAAAAGTGAAGCAGTTGTTTGTCGGAACGGAAATCACTTCTATGAAGGCGGCTCATCATATTCGGCTTTCATTCAGCGTTACATTTAGCTAAGCCTTCCACGCTTATTAGCTCAGCAGCGTAAATTTCTCATTTATAGTAGAGGAACAATATTTCCCATCTTGAGCAATATCCGGTCTAATCATCGGTAAATATTTCCCCCACCCAAGTCTATGCTGAGCTGTGGTTTGGCCCAATATCAGGTCACCCAGTGTTGTTTCAGCAAATCTTAATCTCTCTTGGATTGTCACTGATTATTCTCTTCGTGTCAAGACTCGAGTTCACATAAAATCCTTAGCAGATCCACAAAGATTTCGTTAGTACAAGCTCAAGTTAAAACTGGTGAAGGTGTGATTTTCAAAAATCAAAAATGTGTTTCTTTGGAAAATCATCTGCTCTTACTTGGCAATTTTTCCTAATTTCTGTTCTGGCACACAGTGCAGTGTGCATTATGAATTCTGGAATCCGTACTACTACACAAGGTTTGATTTTTTTTGAGGTTCTTCCAAAACTAAATCCAATCTCTAAAAAAAGTGTTCATATTCTTATGTACCAGCAAATCTTAGGAAATCTCCAAGTGAGAATCGGCCGCAAGTGCTACCCGATATCGCCGAAAATCCTGCGGTTAATGGTTCGTAATTTTTTAAATGAGCTTCCCTTGACCCAGAAGATAGTGCACCCCACGGCCTGGGTTCCTGAAGGAACCCGTACCCGAATACATTGGATTTCGTATTCAAGAACCAAAACCCGAAACCCTAGTTTCGAACCCGAAATGATTGACACACGCTAACATGATCAAATCCATTGTTTTCCGGCAAACACATATTTTATAAATTGCTCCCAAAGGTAGGCTTGCTGCAATTAAAATATAATTAATTACACAATTCTGTAACTGTGTGTGCTATTAGTTCTCTCGGCTCAGACTTTTCAATCAATCGTCTTGCCTGGAAAATGAAAATGTACAGGCAAGACAGAAACGAAAAACCTATCTTTCCTATCCCTCACTGTACATTTTCGAGGCAATTGAAGAGATAGGACAATGGAATGGTTAGAAGCGGACGAACTATAAAGTCCCGCAATATGCAATTATGTAATTACACTTATGTAATTGTAGTTCGTAAAATTTGTATCTAAATTACATGTTTATTTTGCCACGTAATTGTAATTAATTTTTCAAAGCAGTCAGAAGCCTATGTATTTGGGGATTGCTTTTGACAAATACATACACTAAGTGGTTCGGAATTAGTATGGAATAAACCGACATCAATAACAAAAGATTAGGTACACATCCATCCAGGAACCCTGACCCGAACCCGAACCCAAATACCTCTGGTTTATGTTGAAGAACCCAGACCCGTAAAGAGCACTACAGCGAATTAGAAAGCTTTCTAATTCTTTCAAATAAATCTAAAACGGAAACCCGTGCTTGCAATACTTAATTATATGAGTATTACTTCGATTAACCATTGATTAAACATTGATTTGATTTTCTTTAAATATTGCGCTGTTTAATTCGGTGTAATAATTACACTGCAGAAGTCGTCAATTGGACTGTTGACCCTCCAAACACTATAAAAATTGAGGTAAGGAAAAGATCTCTTGGATTGAAAACAGTGTGTTCATGTACCCATTCTAGCCCAAGAAATGATAATTAATGTGTTTAACAGTCAAAGTCAAAAAATTTGACTGGGAAACCCGGAGAAATGATTTATTTCATCGTCAGAAACGAAGGAAGGGAAGATGAATATGTTCGGCTGAACGTTTCGGATGAGCAAGGCTACGCAAAAGGAATTCCTCCGACCGAGTAAGAACTTTTCGCTAGTAATTGACTGGAACTTTTCCATTCTATTTTCGTCTGATTCGGAAATAAGAGAAATTGATCATGTTAAGTGCGATTCGTTGTTCTTCAGACGCTTTTATTTTAATAGATTTCTCCTGCCAAGTGGCTCAACCAAAGAAATTTCAGTGCGAATGGATTATAAATCTGATAACATTACACGATCTCCGGATCTGGTGACTATTCAGGCGAGAGGCAAGAGAAATACACTCACAGTGAAGCGAAGCGCGTACTACCCAGGAAGTGATGTAATTGTGCACACGACTTCTAGCGATTATTGCAAAATGACGACATACTCAAATTCCCTACATGAAAGGCAATTAAATGTTTACGTTCCACATGTGCTTAATTTGCTTTTAGTATGATGATCAGTTTGGTGAACAAAATAGTCCTTTCTGCTACGATCGTTATGTCACCGGAAATTGTCGGTACAGGACGGACCCAGAATACTGCTTTCAATACCAGTGGACAGCATACGCAATTGTTCAAAACTTAGGAGGTTCGGCAAATGTTCACAATTTAACGACAGCATATATGCAATTGACCTACTAAGATTTTGATTTAGGCCTTCAAACTCTACGTTCTATTCCGGAAGGACTATTTGTACCCAGTACTTTGCCCGGACCAGGAGCTAAAGAACGAGTCCGAGTTTGGGTCAAGACTTCCTGTTGTACGCCTTATGTACAAATTATAAGTTCCGACCCAAGAAATCCATACTTTGGAAATGCTTGCGTAGTAGATGTCCGAGGTGAGAAACTAGTTTGAATAAATCTGTGCAATTGTTGGATACTGCCTTCATTTCATTCATATTAATACCAACTTCATTTGAATTGCCTTTCTAGAATTACAAGGACTTCATCCAGGAGAAATAGCTGGGATTGCTGCTGGAGCACTTTTCCTTGTCATCATCATCATCGTGATTGTTGTGCTGTTAATTCGTCGGAGAAGAGCCCGAACTATTTTAGTAGGTCACAGTCGTAGTCGAGAGTGTGTGTCACGAGAGTGACATGTTAATTCTGTTTCATTTTTATTAAACAGCAGAACAAAAATTCTATTACGATACGTCTTGTGAAGAAACCATAAATTGTTCTAAACCTAATGCCAACACATGCAATCTCAAAAGAAATCTTTGTAGTTACCGACGAGTCGAGT
This sequence comes from Hymenaphorura dentifera, assembly GCA_034699705.1. NCBI lineage: Eukaryota > Metazoa > Arthropoda > Collembola > Poduromorpha > Onychiuridae > Hymenaphorura > Hymenaphorura dentifera. The sequence continues at coordinate 5,499 of JAQGCM010002322.1, forward strand.
CCTAGTGTGTATATATTTATTGTTATTTGTAATTCATAAACGCATTCAATATTTGTGCGTGTGTAATCATGCCAAGAGTGTTTGTTGAGTGTGTCATAATCTAATATGTAAATGGTAGGATTCATAAGATGCTCCCGCGTCTGTATTTGCAGTATTTGCGTAGGAAAAATATTAAAGCGTTTATTCCATATAGTTTCCTTTTCATTTACTAAAACTTTATCAATTACATCTTTTTCATTGGCAATACATGAAATGGTGATACATGTAAATTAGCTTATTGTTCGCGATTTTAATACTCCTCACAGTAACAACACACATATACGTAACAATATCCAAAACTCCAAAGATTTTCAGAAATTCTAACTTTTTAGAATATTTAACATTAACACTTCCACGGACCAAGTCTTGAGCCTACCAACTTTATTTTCCCAGAGTTAAATTCATGATTAAATTGTTCCAGTCAAGAAGAAAGATAAAAGAAGCAAGTAGACAAATTCGGTTAGCAAAACGTCCATGCAGCGAACTTTGCAGAACAAGCTCATTTTAAGTAATGCTGGAACTTTTAACTAATTATTTTTGTATTGCTACATGGTTTGGGTATCATATTGCAAAATATTTATTCAGTCAATACAGTATATGAAACTGTATATGAAACTTGTGCTAATGGAAACTATTTAGCGAGTTTTATTTCATGTAGTTATTTTTCTGTTGATCTTGAAGTTCATTAACTCATTAATAGCTCGTTAATTTTTAAGTGAGAAGTCGAACCCAAGAAACTAATTGATTTTCTGTTCAGCTAGGATTGCGTATGCGCCTATCCATTAATTCAAAGACTTAATAACCGTTTACGATATCCTTGTAATTTATTTAGCACTAATCTTAAAGTGTGCAAGATTGGAGTGAGGTATTTGTTACCTTGGTCATTTTCATTGTCGTCCAGACTGATGGGAACTAGGGCCGGGCTGCTGTCTTCTGCCTCGAAAGTTACGTTCAACAATGAATTGGGCACTAAAGGTCGGAATCCAGACTCAGCCATGTTAAACTAGAACAACTGTCGGAATTTGCTTTAAAAAACACCGAATAATCTGTTTTGCAGAGTTTGCAATATAATCAAGTACCGGGCTAATTCTTGTAAATTTCTAGAATTCGGAGAGTTTAAAATGAAATCTAACTGGTCGTGCAGCTGTTTGAGCTCTGATCGATGACAATCACAATCACAACAACACTAACTGACCATAAAACTACAATTGCAATGCATGTGTAACATGTGTGATAATCTTGCAAAGGGTTCACTCCTATGACATGACATAACACATAACGCAAGGTGTATTGGTAATTGAGTCAATTTAAGGTCAAATGTTGAAATTTACCATTGACGATCAAATTGTAATTGCAATTTGAGCAATTTGCAAGTTGTATTGTTGCGGCATTAGTGCATTGTTGCACTGAGTACTATGTGATTATTTACCCATATGTGCGCTTAGCAGTAATTAATTATTAAAATAGGAATAATACAGAGCACGGGTGATTAGATTGTATGTCACAGCTGACTAGGGCTAGCGGTGCTACGTCAGTCTATAATATTGCAAAGTCGGGATTATAGGTGGAGTGAAGCTCTTATTTACATCCTCCGCGGATACGGACTTTTCCGATTAAGTTTTGCAATTTGAAATGTACATTTTGTCTTTGCAAACAAAAGTCTCCTCCATTCTCCGCCAAAAATCTGTGCACACTTTGCACATATCTGAGATATCTGTGCAAATTATTCATTCTCGTACAATAAAATGCATTTCGAAATATCTAGAATTTCGGATTTGGAACATATGTGTACCGGAATACAAAAACGCCCACATAAGGACGAACTATAATAAATAATTTATCGATTAATAATGTATCCCACACTAAAACGGTGCGGTGTCAGAAAATAAATTGTCAATGTGGAATAATACGAAAGTTATCCAACCGCTGGGCTCAGACTTGGCTACGCCTTAGAGAAACAAGCGCTTGTTACTCTAAGGGCTACGCCAAAGCATCAAACAATATGTTTCCAAAAAAAACTTGATAGTTTTTAATAAATATTTTAAAACGTTTACCAATATTGTTTTACTAAAAAATTAGATCACCTAGTAAAATGCTACAACAATGACTAGCAACTAATCGTATAGCAATAACAAATACGAACAAAAATGATAAAAATTACTAGGGAATACTTGTATTGTATTCTTACTTGTATTTTCGCACAATGTGAAACAAGTTACAGCAAAGCCAGGGCCAGCTCGCTTGGCCATTACTTGAAATTTACTATAAAACCATGATAAAACAGATGACAAATTACTTGTGTTTCAAATTTGAGTACCTTTCCTTGTCCAAATTTAGTGTTACTGCCAGCCTTAAAATAACTCTAAACGCCAAACACTCTTTATTTATGAAATTCCTGCAATTTACGTTGTAAATTGATAATAAACTTTGAAGAACTGTTGGGCCATGAAATATATAAATTGGATTCGTTGGATTGTCGCTGCTCTAAATTTTGTCACCTCGAGAAGTTTGCTGAATGTGAGTTAATAAAATATTATTCGTTTTAGTTATTCTATCAAGTTGGAATTTTTCTTCCAACGTCTGGAAGCATTGGCTTAGCCAATAACATTGTCGTTTACTCACTTAACTCAGGTTCGAAATGAAGCCCATCGATTCTGATTTTTCTACAAACTTTCCCCAATCTGCAATTCCTAGTAAATATTGTTGCTAGTAATAATTAAATGAAGAACGGAATTTCATAAATGCCTCAATATCAGAGAAAGCTCAACCTCATCTCAACAGTAAAGATTTCATACAATTTGGTACAATCCTTAATGAAAACTAATGTAGACTTGTATTAGCTTATCCCTACTCCCAAAGAAGGAGTTACTCCGTCCAGAAGTCTTCATTTTATGAGCTTGCGAATTGCGACGATATTTGTTGTGATGATAGTTTTCACGTTGAATCTTCGTCTCCTTCAAAACGTGACTTGGATTTACCGCAACATAACTTTTTTATCGGATCACCTGTCGTCGGATTAACTATTTGACGTTGGTCTCAATTTACAATGAGCCCTCTCATGTCAGAATTAGTAACACACAAAAGCACGATTGAACATAAGGATACTGAACGGGCTTCTTCAATTTTGACCAATCAGCAAAACTTTTGATTAATTTCTTATTTCATTTTGGATACCTATTGTAGGTTTTACTATTAATCCCATGTCCTTGGCTGAAATATCTGATAACTCATCAGAAGTTTTGTCATCGAAATATCCGAATAAACAATGGCGCCGACTTCTGAGTCTGACTTGCGTCTAATTACATTTGGAGAACAATTCAATCTTGAATTAGACAGTACCTGAAGACTGCACTCTTCTGGCATAGATTAAGAACACATGTTTCTTGTTCCCAGCCTTCGTCGAAACAATTTCTTCTAGAAATATTGTAGCAATATTTTGTCTTTTTAATCAAATCATTTCTCTAGCAGACGCAGCAGCAATTCCTTCAACGTTACCACTGAAGTGTAAGATGTGATAACATTTATAAATATTTGATGCTCAACCGTGGCTATCCTTGTTGTATTACAAAATTACACAAAGTCGCTGCTCGCGTGTCCTTCAAGAGTGATCTGTCTCATTTTCAATAATAAATAACGTAAACGCAATAATTAGCTAGGGTATGGGGAGATCTTTTGTTTCAGAAAGTCGGACGCCGGAATAAATGATGAGGAATTGTCTCCTGTGTAAATACTTAATTTCAATTACGGTCCATTTGAATTTGCTTTGTTTAATGAAAGCAGAATGAAAGAATAAAGACGTTGTGCTGAAGAGATTCTCATTCACAATGCAATTGTTGAGAAGGGGGTAGGTGATGGCCTGAGGCTTGCACTTTGCATACATATGCTCAGCAAAAACAATTTGCATTCTCAGTGTTGGTCAAACTTCAGGTGAATTTAGTACGAATAAAATGGATACTTTTCGGAATACCATCAAACAGTTTTATTTACTGGTCATCTTGCTGTGCGGTAAGGAAAATTTACTCAACCAGACTTGAGACCCGAAAGATTAAGTACCTTTCCCGGCATAAACTTAATTCTTTAGCACCGTTTTATAGGTGTCGAAAGTGCTTTTTAAGGCACAAATACAACTCCAGAAAGGCATTATTTTCGCACTAGCTGTCCGAAAACTATTGTTCTTTCGAGTGCTGATTTAGGAGTTTGCTCAGTCAGAGATAGGGTAGCAGTGTTTTGTGCTGTCCTGGGTCCATCCTTGTGAACCTAGTTGTATCTGCTGTGGTGTTATTTTTATCAAAATTCAAACTGATTGGACTGAGGTCAGAATGAATAGTATTCACGAAATTTACTAAACTTTTGGCATAAGAAGGAGAGCAAATGTATTTCCAATTCCCACGTTTGACGTTTCTTCCTTTTTGCAAAACTTCTCCTTTTACCCGCTCCAGTGCAATGACACTTTCACTACAACGTCATACATCTCTCGTACGAGAGGTGCGGAGTCACTCATCAATACGATTAGCAGAGTAAAACCATTTAAATTTTAAAACCCATTAGAACTCAGAATATCGAAATAAGCCTCCTACGAATGTGTAGTCCGGTAGTAGAATATCAAGGTGGAAATTAGTAGTGAATTTTGGAGAAGATGAAGTTTTTCCTTCTTTATGTTCCCTTACGGAAGAGACACATGGACTAATCATAATTTAGGAGAGTGGGGTGTTGAATGCATAATGGATGAGCTATAAAGTTAAAGTGGAGAGAGCTAAATAGGAGTGAGAGCCTGAGTTTGACTACTACTGCTACTCGAGTGCTCGAGTAACTCTTAGGGCTTAGGTTGATACACTTCATCAAAACTGAAATGAAGCATGGAATTGAGTAGGGCATTTTTGGGTTCTTTGATGCATTCTGGTTCTGAAGACAATAACGGGAACTTGGACTTGGATCTGAGCAAACTGAGCATCTAACGAAGCTAACCCACCTTGAGTCCGCTGATGAGAGAAGTCCTTTGCCAAATTAATGATTTCGCCGCCTCCCTGCCTTCCTTCTCTAGTTGCTTTCCTGAGTCAGTCAGTCACTCATGAATTCGCTCTGTCCAAGTCCAACTTGCTCCAAGATCCACAGACAGAGAGTCCCAAATAGGAATTAGTTCATCAGAGAGAAATAAATGAATGTTCGGTCCAAAGAGTTATCTTCTCTGATTCATCTTTCCTTTGAATACATCACATCTACATCCTTCATACTACTGCACTCCTCTCTCACGACTACTACTTACTAACTCACTTTACTGACTTACTAATATTAGTCCTTGTCCTCTTCTTCTGTCATGTCCCAATTCTATTCTCTACAACGCAACACACCAGTCATTCTTTCACTTACTCAGTCTCAGACAGACTACACATTTGATAATGCTCCTCACACAGTGTGTCAATAATAACAGAGAAGAGCACCATCAATACTCTATTATACACTATTGGTATGGATCTGGTGTTATTAATAATGAGTGAGCATGAGAATTGAGGATGAGAAATTGAAACGCCCGACTCTAAACTACAATATCCAACTTGTGCATTCCCAATCTCTACAGTAGCAGCGCATATCTGTCCTTAATTAAAATTGTCCCTTGCTCCTCATTCTCCGAACCTCTCGTTCAATCATCAAACTTAAACATAATGTAATTAAATATTACTAACATCAACGCAACGGTTGCAAGTCTTGCAAGCGCTCACTCTTAATATGATCCCTTATTATTCAGAAACATACGCACAAAGCCTGCATTGGATTCATCTTTTAATTAACAATCTGAAGTTCATTGCAGATCTATGTGAGCATATCGGAGTTCTGCAGTGTAGAAGATGTAAAATGGGTTAGTAGTTAGTACACGAATAATTCTATTTGCTCATATTCCGATGTAGAATATCTGGTGATGGCGTGGGATTAGTGTCAGTTTCATCTTGTTTGTACCAATATGTGCAAAACCATAGGTTTCAGCTAGTTTGCAGATTTTTGCTTTGATCCTAA
>JAQGCM010002323.1:0-11538 GCA_034699705.1 Hymenaphorura dentifera
TAATTGCCTTGGCTTTGCAATTGGACTAGTAGAACCTAGACTAGAATAGGAGGTCGTCGCCCTCCTTAAATTTCAAGCATGACACAGTAATCTCTACCGGCAGCGACAACCACATTTCTTCTAAATGTTTTTTTTGGTGGGGTTGTAAATTTGGCTCGTTTTGCTTTAGTTTCCCTGAGGTCTATTTCCATTAACCTTCTTCGAGGAAAACTCTTTACTTTTCTATGAATTGCACTCCACCAGCCGCCAGTACCAACCACTCCTTTGAAATTTCAGTTCATGCAATGTATTAATCTTTAAAAGAATAAAAACAACTTGGTGGGCCTTCGCCTTAGTATCATAAACGTACGTAGTAGTAAGAAAAGTGGACAAATGACTCAAGGTTTTCTTTTCTCGCTCTGAATCTGAACTGAACTGAACTCCAAACTCTTTAAAAAAAAATCGGGAACGAAACCCAAGCCGGCCCAGACTTAGACTCAGACTCAGATTCAGCCCAGCAGCAGCTTATCTTGCAGACTCATTTCATTCTTTAACTCTTTTTCTGTGTGTGTAGAAAAACAGTGTTTTATGTATTCTCAGTGCACATTTGCAGTGGAGTGCAGTGCAGGCAGAACTCGAACCCGTACCCGCAGCACGCCACAAAACTAACTTTAGTTCAAACTAAACTTTTTTTGGTGCTATTCAAAGACTCAAAGGACGCGATTTTGCCCTGTCCTAATTTACGGGTATTGCGATTTGCCGTAGTTGCCGTGCTATGCGCGCTGCCTTGCCTGCCATACTTTCCTTCAATTTTTCCTTCATTCTTTTCTCCTGGTTTTTCGGAGATTTGTACGTTTCTTTCTCCATCGTTTTCTTCTGCATCGTACTCGTACCACATCCACATCCACGTCCAACTTCTCCAAACGAGCTTCATTTCTCCTCCTCCTGTTTTGTTTCCTCTTCAAGCTTTGCTTTGCTTTGCTTTTTTTTTCTCTTCCTTCCTTCCTTCTTCCTTCTTTGCTATAGTTTGCTGTGCTGAGTTTGCAAACGAAAAACCAATATTGCACAAGTGGCGGCATTAGTGTGACCCATTTGTTTTTCTTCTTCAGTTTCTTGAAAGAAACCAAACTGGCGTCGAGCCTTTTTTTGCTTTCCCCTTTTTTTCAGATAATATACAACACAAGCACTACAGTAGAAAAGGATTCCATAACCCGAATCCGTATTTTACCCACCTCGTTCTTAATGCGTTTTTACATTAAGCCAAGTCGAAGTCAAGGCAAAGCCTGCTTCTAACCCTTCCACTTCATTTTTTGTTCAATCCGAGGCAATGCAATGCAATGTGGCAGCAAGCCGCCACCATCACCACCACCGTGACGGCGGCGGCCGTATTTTATTTCTGGCACCGATTTTTGATAAGAATTTTTTGGGCCATGCCATGCAGCGCAGCCATTGCCGTTGTGGTTTCACCTTTAGAGCAGGCAGGCAGGCAGGATATTGAGATTAATTAAGCCAGCGGCAGCAGCACTACCTGCAAAGCACAATTTGCTCCAATGCAATGAAATGCAATGTTTTCCCCCGGTATTAGTTTCTAATTCCCTCCTAATGAATTTGTTGCTAATTGCTACGACCCAATCCATTTCTGTTTCGAATGCTGCTGCTGATGACGTGGATCAGCTTCTCTTCCTTCCTTCCTGTTTCCTGTGCTCTGCTCTGCTCCTGTAATTTGAGAGTTGGCGAATTAATCCTTCTCCGGAAATTGATCACCTTTCTCTTCTTATTTTGGCTGGTGGGCCAGTGCAGGGACGGCAGGGAGGAACAAACAAGGTGAAATTGTGAAAGCATGGAAAGCACAGCGAAATCGACTCGTTCGTTCCTGAAATCCGCTGACTCGCGAACCCCGCTCTGTTCATTGTATGGCTGTCAGAGTAAGATGGATATCCTATATTTGTCTGAAAGGTCAAGTTGGGTCAAGTCATGTCATTTCTCAGCAGCCCATAGTCAGTCGAGATTCTGATCCCCGTCCGTTGCATTGTGTCTACATTTCTAAAAACTCGCACGCGAGCCAAACCCCTCTGCATTTGCATTTGGTCGTACATACATCAATTTTAAACTAGACATGAAAACCCTGATTTGAAATGGACACCGTCAACAACAATTCTCTGACTTCATTCACTTCATTGTGTTTTCTGCGCTGTGTTGGGCCCTCGAAAGTTAAAGTCAGTCCTCTGGGTGATGGACTAAAACTAAAACCGTGGAGCGTGCATGACAAAGAGCTTTTTTGAATTGTACATGCATTGCATTTGCATTTGGACTGGAATGGTTAATACTTTAGTGTGTTGACATACAGGCTCAAACATACAAGCACTTTCTCCCAACACAAACTCCTCTCTCTCTCTCTGCAGAATGGAAAAGCTTGGGTGCAGGTTCATATGCAGATTTGACGTCGTCGTTTCACTGGATTTCTCCAGTGAAAGTAAAATGGATCATGTTCCTTATTCACCGGGTAGTTTGGAGTTCCAGTCCACAGTGTAAGAGAATGTCGTTGCTCTCCTGGACTGGAGTTTTTAGTGGGTGAGGGAGCTCAATCGTGGGAGCGGGTGAATTTCCGGAAAGCTAAGCCATGAATTCACACAACTACTACTAACTGGAAGCAAGCAGCTCTGCAGCTCGATTCTCCATAAGAAACTAGAGCAAGCTGAAGCTAGACCTTCCAGAGAAATGGATGGCAAAACCGGTAGTAGACGGCGGCGGCGGCGGGTATTTCCAGTGCAGTCTCCAGTCTCTCTCCAGGAAGGGAAAGGAAAGAACGGGTTGGGAGTGGAGTTCAGTTCTGAATGTGTAGAGTATGTATATGTATGTATGAATGTGTGGTGGTGGGTTCAATGGATGGCATGCCTGCCAAGCCTGCCAGCCAGCCTACAACCGTCGACCGATCGATTCAGTAGTAGTAGAAGAGTTGGGTCCCAAGGAATGAAAGAACCCGAAGTAGGAAGTTTGAGTCAAACCGGGCATTTGAAACTGTGCAGAAATTTCGCAACCTTGTCGTGACTTACTATTGATTTTCTGCACAATGCATGCATGCATGGCTCGTACGGTACGTACGCCAAAAACTCACTCTACCCGGGGTCCAGTCAGTGCGTAGCTTAATATAAGCACATGGAGAAAATCTCCTCCTCGTCAAGTCTGCTCTGGACGCTGAACCCAACATTTGGCACGGACACTGCGGCGCTAGTCCACGACCCTTCCTTCCTACACCTTCCACCCATTGTTTATTACAACCATAGATCTTAAAAAATTTCCAAGATATGCATTGTTCACGAATGTAGAGCATAAATTTGAAATCTTCAGTCCTCTTTTCGTGCTTTGTGTGAGCTCTGCGCCAATTTAAGCTGACTGAATCGTCTGAGCAAGGCTTCTGTTGCCCTCAAGCAGCAGCAGATTCTGCTCGTGCTGCCTGTACTGTATTGTATTGCAGGATTTTATTTGTAATTATTTATAAACACTCTCTTGGGACGACTGAGACTTTTGTGCAGTGCAGTGCACAAGCACAAAGTAAAAGCCGCCGCCGCACGGTGGCTGGCTGGGCTGGCGATTGCCGTGCCAGCCTTTCCTTAGACTGCTCACAGGAAGGAGAAAGCCAATATGCAAATTTTGTGCAGATTGTCTCAAGTGATTTGGAGCTGTTATGCCAAAAGTGCTTTAGGTTTATGGCTTATCGGGAGCACCAAGAACCTATAATAATATTTCGTTACTCTTAAGGTGGCGGAGCGGTTACTTGAGGCTCTGCACTTCAGTATCGCTGCAATTTATGCTTCCATAAACGTAGAGCATTGTGCAAAGTACAAAGTAGAGTAGACCCAAGACTGACTACACTACACTACTGAATACGACGGACGACTAGGGCTACGACTATGACTACCTCCAGCAGCAAACTAACCGAAGCTCCAGTAGCAATACAATAAAGTTTCGACCAAATACACAGCAGGAGCAGTACAATGTTGAATGTTCTTCAAGTTTATCCTGAGGTGCGGGTAGTACGGCGGGAGTATGTATGGGACTAGTAGGTACTTGAAGCGATTCTAGTCCGTAGACTTCACAAGTAGTTCTCAGAACAAGGATAATATGAAGTGTTGGGGGGAGAGGAAATTGTTGTGGCATCGAATTGGCATCAGATTCCGAATGCTTGAGTAGTCTGAGGCAGCTCTCACTCTCGATGCCCTGTGCTGGTTTTCTCCTTACTTACCCGCCTGCCAAACTCCCGGCCAAGCCAAGCCAACCCGACTTAAGACTGACTTGACTAGACTAGACTAGACTTGGAGGAACGAACCTGTCATTTAATCACGCTTTTACGACTCTCTCCTACAAAGCAAATTACACTTGTCAAATTTAACCTCAATCATGACTCATCTTAAGATCAGTTTACCGTGTAGTCGTCGGATTCTACTACTCCTTTTTGCATTGCGCGCACGAACCAATACTCCACAGCTCGCCAGCCATAACAAAGAATGGAAAGCAGCAGAAGAGGGTCGTCGGAGACTGGAGAATTCTTCACAAGATAGATTTTTTAGCCTTAAATCGTATAAATGGGAAGAGTAGAGAGCCAGAGCCAGAGTACTAAAGGCTAGAGCCAGAACACACACAAGCACATCTTGTACTGGTACGACTTGCACTAAAAATAAAATTGCCTTCCTAATGGCTTCGATTTTATAGCTGTTTTGCAAATCCAACGTTAAATCAGTGGCCTTATGGCCTTTTAAATCAAACACAGAAAAGACTCAACTACTCCATTCAACATTGAACCACTCGACTCGACTCGACTCTTCCACTAAAATTCCAATTCGCAATTTCTTTATTTTTCTACCTAAATCTTTGCCAAACCACTTCATTTGGTTCCTTGCACTGCAAAATAAGGTATCCATCCAAAATCCAATGGTTTTAGAGCACACTTGAGAGAGACAAAAGTCAAGCCTATGAAGGGTCAAATCAGGACGAGACGAGTCTCTAATTCATAGTACAAAAACGAGCAATTTTTTTGCAAGCTGATCCTGGAGCCAAGTCGAGACTCTGCTGTGCTACTAAATTTAAATGAAACACAATATTTGGCGTACACAACTCGTCTGCTTTTCCTTGATTACATGTTGCAATTCCTCTCTACCTTCAAAAGAAACCAGCTAGCCAGCCGCCTTTCACCAACTTTCTCCGCTTTGGTTGAACTCAACCAACTTGATGGGAGTTGGATTCCCACAGTGAGCCACAGTGCCTGCCGCCACAGTGGCGTGGCCCGACCCAACTCTCGTCTCAACTCAACACAAACCAGTATTGTACTTCAAAGTTTTGGATTAATCTCAGAAATTTGGTTTAAAGTTATGCCATAATAGTTACATTTACATTGGACGGAATGAGTGGGGAGTGGAGTGGAGTGTATCTTTCCCCGGGTTAAAAAGTTTAATAATAACAATAAGGCCACGTTGGTCGTTTTTCTCCAGTTTCTCATAAGGTTGGTTAGGACCAGGGCCAGGCAGGGAGGTAGGGAGAGGGTTAGAATTGGAGTTTGGTGGAGTGGAGAAATCCCTTCCGGACATCAGTTGAGCAATGAGCAATGAAGCACCTTTCTTTCTCTTATTTCGTGGCCGTGGCAGGCATGGCCATGCAGAGCAGAGCGAGGACCTCATCTCTAGTTTCTCCATCCAGGGCTCTATATGATGGTCTCTCTCGCTGGCTGGCTCCTCTCACTCCTGAATAATTCAAAGGTGCAGTGCAGTGGCAGGACAGAGAAAGTCATTTGTGCCAAACCTGTTCAGTCTGTTCAGACAAGTCGTAAAGAAGTAAATGACTCTTCTTCTTCTCGGCAGCGGCAGCGCCAAGAGTCCATTCGAACTCTGAGCCAAAATAACGAGTTTGCACTGAGCTGAGCTTCTGCTGACTGAGTACACATACACAAGACGTGACTTAGAGTCCAGAGCTAGAGCTACCGGCGAGGCCTTTACAGTGTGTAAGGCTAAAGGTTATGGTCTAATGGAACAGAAATTCATTACATACCTGCATGTTTTTATATCCGTCTGTGCTGTTTGGGTTTCCAAATTTCCGGAGACGGCTCAGAGCCCTTACTCTGTACTCATACTTACTCATACTTGATGGGAGAGAGTACAGGACACAGGATATTGCAGCGGATCATTCCGCTCTGGCCGGCCTCCCGCTCTAGGTATTTCAATTTCGGAACACCCTTTTTCGCAAGGCAATTTACTCCGAATTGCAAAAGCAATGGCTTTGCATTATTCTTTCGCTTTTCTTTCTTTTAAGTTGGCCGAGAGAGAGAAAAAGTTGGGCAAGAAGTAATTATCCCAAAGAATCATCATCGTCACCTTCTATTACTTATACACTTACATGAGTCGGGTTAGATAATAATCAACCTCCTCGTCCTAACTTCCCTCCTGCCCGCGATGCCCGCTCCCGCACCCGTCAAACCTTAAAGGTCTTGCTCTAGCTAGGATTCTAGGAGCCGAGCCTAGTTCACAAGACTAGTCTAGGAAGGAAGGAAGAGAGGCCAGAGAGGAGATAAGAAATTGAAGTGAAAGTCTGAGAAAGGCGGAGAAAGCTCAAACCAACTTTTCCGCTTGACAATAATGTAATGTTGAACCGTGAAAATCGCTTCACTCAACTCAACTCAACTTCAGCTAGCTGCTAGCTGCTTGCTCCAACCTGGTAGACCTGGCTAAGGCGACCGACTTTTTTTTTGGACACATCTTTCCCTTTATTTTGAGTGTCGTTTCGTGTCACTCCAGCATTGTCGTCCTTGTTTTTGGGGAATCGGGGAAAGAAGAAGAGTCAGAGTCAGTCGTGTCGTGAGTCGTCAGAGAGCTGAAGCCGGATCTCTGAGGCATTACATCACATCGGGGAGACAAGCGGAGTGTGCAGAGGATAAGCGACGACGACGATTCTCTGCACCATCTGCTCCTATCAAACATGCCCTCATCTCACTCACAACAACCAAAGCGAAAGCAAAACGAAACGATTCTGAGCTGAGCTGCTGCATTTGTCGATTCCTGTGCTGTGTCATGTATGTCATCACTGACTGGTTGGCAGGCAGGCCGACTGGGTGAATGTTATATCTATAATGGGATAGTTTGGTCTCGGACGTCATTCTAGCATGTCGCCTCATCGACCGAGAAGCTCATTAAAGGTTATCTTCCAGAAAATTAAGCAATTAATAAGGTCTGTTCCACTGGAAGATGCTCAAACGCCTACTAGCCCTGCCATGTCCTGCCATGGTTTGGTTTGGTTTGCTCGGCTAGGCTAGCCCCGTTCCGTCCCTTTCCCTGTCGCTATTCAGTCAGACTTGACTACCATTTATGACCCATGAACGATTCTGACTTGAGCTCTGTCCGACAATCCCCAGCTCCTGATTGAGTGCTTATCTTGATTTCCCTAATTTTATTGGAATTTTGACATTTTTACAACTTTTTATTGATGAAGATTCTTTTTGCCAAATCCATTCAAACTTAAAGTCGGGCAATTCAATTTCTGGATGGCACGCGGAGCCGGAGCTATGTGTCTTGTCAGTCCATGCAAGACAAAATTCTGCACGTGGAGTTCTCTGGCAGCGGCTGGGCTGAGCGGAGAAAGAGGGCCACGAGGGCAAGAGAAAGTGGTGAAAGTCGGGCCACACCACAGAAAGGCGGCGGGCCGGGTTATTCCATCTGACGTCACTTGGGTCTTAGATGACGTCAGGGCAAAATAAACTTTGGCTGTCATAAATTCCCCTCCTGGCACACTGGCACTCCTTCCAACCAACCTCTTCGGTGTCTTTTCTCTTCATTTCGGTTTGGCCATAACCAACCGAACCCGAAAACTAACCAATGTAGTAGTGGCGGCACCATGTCAGACATGCCATGCTCTGGCTCTGCCTGCTTTGCCTGTCTCCCCAGCTAGCCCTCCTGGATAGTTTGTTGTTCTTTCAGGCACCTCTTTTTAAATCAAAGCAAATTCTGAGCTCTGCTCTGCAGTGGCTGTGGCGCTGTGCGATCCAAAAGTATACAACTTTGCAAACTTCTTTTGTTACACTCACCCCTATTGTTAGCCCTTTGAACAATAGACTGCCCTGCCGTCCCCGTAATGCGAATTAATAGAAAAGTGATTGTGCGAAATGAATTCATAATAATTTCTGTAGACCCCTTTGGGATTAGCAAGGCAGGGCATGGCAGGGCAGGGCGCCACGGAAGTCTTTTATGGCACAAAAACCGAAAAACCCGGGAACTTACGTGGACTCGGGCAGAGTTAAACTTTTGGGAGGAGAAGGGCTGTCAAGCAGGGCAGCCAGCTAGCAAAGGAGGCAAGGCATGCGTGCGTGTATTGCTGCAGTTAATACGCTTCGATTCTCTCACGAACGATACCCGGGTAAAAAAGGAAAGGAGCAATTGAGAACCGCGCTGCCACGCTGCCCTCATCTCCCATGTTTCCTTTCTTCTTCGCTCGTCGTCTTCGTCTTCTTCTTCTGCACTTTTTCTTCACCTTCTTATTTTCTTTTTTGGTTTCTTTTGTGTGAAAGTATTGTAAGCAGTAAATAAAAGTAGTGCATGTACATGCATGTACATGGACACGGACAAGAAGAGTTGTACAGTACAGATGCCCCCGTCTCGCTCTTACTTACCCACACCCTACCCTGCCCTGCTGGACTGCTCTGACCGACTCTCATTGTCGGCGGCGGAAAAATAAACCCGGCGGTTCTTTCTGAGTCCGGGTTCCTGCCCGGGTTCAATTCCTCCCTCTCTGTGGCTCTGGCTCTCTCTTTTTCTCTTTGGTCAAAACCTTCCTTCTTCTTTTCTTTCCTTGTCTCCGTGTGGAATTTATCATGCTTTTATCATAATGCTTTTGGAAAATCCTCCGGATACATAATATACGTGAACGCATGGGTTGGTTTTCTTCTTTGTCACGATTATGGGCATACATCTTGGTCGTCTTGGTCTGGGTTTGGGTCTTCCAACCAACCCTTTTGGTGTTTCCTTTACTTTCTTCCAAGCCTAGGCTGGCAGGCACTAGGCGCCCATATTCAGTGCAATGCAGACGCCTTAAGTGACAAAATAAACTACTACTCGCTCCCTGCTCCAGGGATTTCATTATTTTCAAAGCTTTCACACGGCGGCTTTTCTTATTTCAATTTCAATCAGCTCTGCTTTGCTTTGCACCAAGATTCGTTCGTGCACTGACTCCATTCTTGCATGCTCGTGTCATGTTCATGTTAGTCTCAGTCTCAAGTCGACGGCGGCTTGGGCTCGGCTGGACTGAATAAATGGATGTATATGTGTTGTGTGTGTTGTCGTTGAAAGCGAGTCAATCTGTATTGTGGACTACGACTACGAGTACTTCTTGTATGTGTACAAGACAAGGAGGGGTTTAGAGAACCCAACAAGCAGTTTTCTCGGTGTGATTTATTGTTCGTTAATGACTTTTATGATAATCCTAGAGCTTCCTTTTTAAATCCTAGGCATAAACTCAAAACCAGGTATCGCCACAGTGAGCACTACCCGTACCCGTTCTTCCTTTCCACTTCTTAACAAATTCTGTGCTCATAAATGCGCAAATTCAACATACCTTTGAGTAACCAAAATGCTTCGATTTTCAAGCAAACCCAGTACGAGTTACGCAATGCGCGTAAAGCTCTCACTCAGCAACTCAGCGATTCAGCTGAGAAGAAAACATTAAATAAATATACGACATTCCATTTGGTCGGACGGCGAAAAAAACTATGAGATTTTTGTGATAGAAAGTTGGAGAGCAGCAGCTGGGACAAAACTAGAACTCGTCCACGAGGACATGGGTATGATAAAGGCTGGCTAGTGAAGGATATAATACGTCCTGGTCGTCGTCGTCAGTCGTAGTAGTAGTATTTTGTTGACTCTTAAATTGAAACAAATCGTCTGTGGCTGACACGGACATTCCCCAAATACTAACAAGTCTTTTGTTCGTGGCGATTATTTTGTATTCTGTCAAAGTCACTCGGACGGACGGACTGTACACAAACGCCTTTTGTCTTTCCACTTTCCTTGACCGTTGGCCATCGGCATCTATCTATCCATCTATTCTTCTATCTGCTAGCAGTTCCTAGCTCGCTCCTTCATTCTTTCAATCCTTCGCATTGCGTTCGCCAAATTGTAGCCCGACTGACCACACAATCACCGCTAGTCAGTCCAGTCCAATCGCAAAAACCTCTGCAATCATGCCAAAGTCAAGCCAATTCTGTAGCTGTAGCTGTGGACATTTGTGTGTGTACTCGGTCGGTGCGATGCTTGGATCTGAACCAACCAACCCTTTGGGCACAGACATTTTACTTGCTTTTGCTTGCTTGCTATTTTTTGCTTAGTTACTGAACTAGAAGACTGACTTGTTCGTTGGTTCGTTCGCCTCAGAATCCGCATCCATGATCTGAATTCGAATTTTCGGAAGAAGTAAAAAACGTCCGAGTTCGTGCTCCCTTCAAGGGTTTTAGGCAGGCAGGCTACGTTCGTTCCGACTTCGCAATTCGCATCGATTTATTTTATTTTTAGGCATAGAATTCAAATTCCCTGACTGCACTGTACTGTGCGCTGTGCTGTGCGGCCACCGGCGGTGGTGGTGGTCGTAGTGGTAGTGGAGAGCTTGGTAGGCTTGGTTTACTTACTTTGTCGATTCCCAAGTCCATCCTGAAATATCCGGTCCGTAGTTTCATATTACGCCATTCCCTTTACTTTTACTATCATCTCGAGTCTCGACTCGAGACCGACTACTCGACCACTACTAGACTAGATTTGAAACCGCCCGGGACTAAATGCGAAATGTGAAACTGAAACTGACCGGGAAAAAGAAAGTGACCTGGATTCGTAATTGATTTCCGGAGGAGAGAGCCGTCGTGGTGCCGTGAGGGACTTTTGGAGAAGGTCTGGACAGAACAGACTCCGCCGCTCTTTTTGAGTTATGCCTACACTTCATCTTTTTCCCAAGAGTGGTACTATTTCTCAAACGAAAAAAAAATATTCCCTTCAGTTCCATTCAATTCAGAGCAGGGCAAGGCAAGGCAAGGCAAGGAAGAAGCCTTTTGGATTTGGACTTCTTAATTGATCTCTTTGATCTACACACACATTTTTTGGACTGCGACGGGGACTGACTGCGATCGATTTGATCGCAGTCAGTCAGTTTTTGCATATTCTATGAATAAGCAATGGATTCAAATCCTGTACTAGTTTTTCTCTTGTTCTCCGACTGACTTCAGACTGACTGACTGACTTTTTTTCCCTGTGTGGATGCTAATGACTCTGATCCAATGAATTTCACGCTTTCCACATCAATTCTAATAATCGTGACGTAGTGAGAACTCAACGTTAACGAGAATTTCCCGGAAGCACTTTGTGAGCTCTTCTTGGAGCACAGCACAGCACATCACAGGGAACATGGATTTTCACCGCTTTTCCTTGCTTTGGATTGTATTGCCCGGGTTTTAGACCAAAAACCCACCAAAAACCCGGATGGATGCAATGCAATAAGCAGTACGTACATGTACATGAAGCCTCGGTCGGTCGGATCTCTGGC
>JAQGCM010002324.1:0-11537 GCA_034699705.1 Hymenaphorura dentifera
AGGAATAATTCAGACTTTGCATAATTGATCCTACCCCCAGAGTAACCAGAATATTGATCCAACTCACACTCAATGACCTCACTTTTTAAAAACAAAAACTTTGTTTGGCTAAATCCTCTACACGACGACATTCCCATTAGAAAGGTTCCATATTTTACATAATTCTTTTTAATCGAGGAATGCTCCTCCTTACATTTAGTCGTAATTGGTTTGAAGTGTGACCATGTGCATTCGAAAAGGTCCAAAGCATTTCGCAAAATCCTAAACGTCTTCGCTGGAAATATGATTTTTCTCTGATCTAAAATAGAGGAAGCTCCACTGACAATCGAAAACAATAATTTCATACAGCAAATTTATATAAAAAAAAATGCTTGACAATTGCCATTGTTGCCATCCTTGTAGTAGTGCTACTGACAACTGTATAACTCGTGCCCTGAATGAAGCCAAGGTTAATTTATCGCACATGGTTAAACCGCTACAAATTCGATGTTCTGGTCTTAAATAAGTTGAACTCAATCCACCATGCGGTTGTTCTGGGGCAGTAGTCAAGCGACCAGCCTCGTCGACGCCTCAAAGGTCACCATGATGGGATGATCGCGATTCACGCAGATTCGTAATGCAAGACTCTCACGCACATGTGTCTATGATTTGCGTTTTGTTTCAGAGAGAGTGAGTGAAAATATTACGTGATTATAATTAGTCTGCCGAACTCCTGTGGTCTAAGCGATCCCAATTTTTGAAGAAAGTGAGTTCGAATGTGTTGTTGACCGAGTCAAGACAAGACCTCAACCAACCTTGGCACAATGACATTGTTTTAAACCTCAAAAACTAAGAGCAATCCACAAACGTAAAACAACGGTGGGAATCATTTCATTTCATACATACCAACGATCGGCACCGGATGTGTGAATACCGTGCACTATACGTAGTGGTACACATACTGATCGTGAGAGTCTTGAGAAGTTTGTAGCTGGGGCTTGGCTGTGAGGTGTGAGGCTCATCTTAAGTATTTCTTACTATTATTCCTGCAAACAGTTTTTTTTTGACATTTCGTACTCTTTAGCCGAGGAAATTTTCATAATGCTTTCACAAACCCAAACACGCATATAAATCGCGGTCACAATTAGGTGTGAAGTCATAATCCTGGGATTGTTGGTTGAGTATAAGTAAAATGCACTGAAATAAAACTTGCACAGTTAGTCACACTGTTCCATGTGTAAAATGGAAATGAGATGTCAAAATTGGCTAATGAAAGTGAAAGAAGCTACGCAACTAATACTTGTCACGCAACAAAATCCTTTGCACAGATCGAGTGCGAGTGGCATAAAATTCTATCTCACCGGGTATAGTACTTACAATAATGAATGACAAAGACTCTTCTCTTCTGCTTGCTAAAACCTGGAATTAGCTTCAAAACAATAAAATGAATAGCATGACATGTCAAACTCTCTCCTGTCTCGTTTTGCTAATGTAGAATTTCAGCAATTTCATCTGGTGTTGATCAATCGGACGTGGTACGAGGATACGGCGGCAGGTCAAGAAATCAAGAATCAGGAAATAATCGTGGCCAGATTAAAATAAAGTGCTTCTGCACCTCTCCTGAAGTCTGAATAGTGCATTTCTTCGAAGCAGCAGCATGTGTCGTCTTAAATTCTCACGCAGGATGCTTCCTAATTAAAATTACAGTTCTAAAATAGAGCAGAGCAGAATACCATGCTGTGGACTCCGACTGCTGATGTTTCCTTGTTATTTGCAAATTCTTTTTCAACTCTCATCAACCAGACCAGAAACCACCCATCCAAATTAAACAAATGAAACGACAAAGCTTCTTCGTCACAGAAAACAAAACTGAGCTGATTTTGCTGTGTTCATTTCCAATCAGCAGGTAATCGTTAAAGTGCAGTTACAAAAAACAAAGTGCTCCTGGCTTGCTAGATCGTACGCTTACTTACTTACACCGCAAGTGTAAAACTCGGTGAACAATTGCGTATTATTTCAACACCATCGTCGAAATTCATAAACTTATGCAGCAAGCCTGTAAGCGCGTGTAACGTAATTGGCTTGGGGGCGTAAGCAAGTAGTTATCGTTCTACGGCACCCTTGATCAGTTTATTTTGTTATTGTCGGTTTGTCGTTGCGCCAGAGCAGTAGTGGTGTGTCACAATTTCATAAAATTACTTGTTGGTTGTTAACATTCAAAAACACGCTCAATGGGAATTATGTCACTCATTTAAATTTTCTGGAAGCCATTTCGTACCGTTCACAGGGTGTGATATCACCAACTAAATCTACACACGGTTTTAAGTTTTCTTTTATTGACGATTTGCCGACGACTTACTTCCCCGTCATTCCGTACACGTACTGCAATAAAATACGAAGTCAATTTTACGCGCAAGGTGTAAATCAAAATCAAACATGCAATGCAAACAGGAAATTATTTGTCACAACTCAAGAAGATCATTAAAAGTGGAATTTATGAAGACTGCTGGCTGACGATAGTTGAGGGCCTTGAAATTACAGGAAATCTGAATTAAAATTCGCAAATATAAAAGCTGCGTGCTAATTTTATGAGAATTTGTAGTTAAACATGTTCCATTGAAACAATTATTTTAGTTAAGTACACCATTTCTTAAGAGTGTTTGTTTCTGTACTTAGGTTCTGAGTTCTGACATTACGTACAACACAAGTGAATCAGAGATAGTTTTAAACATTTGCATTTCATTCACTACTTAAGACTGCAGTGTTGTAAATTGCAAAGGAAATCTTGGCAAAAATGCTAAATTCATAGCTCAACAACACCGCACAGCACCGCCCCGGTAGGACAGGACTTGCAAAAAAGAATTCAGCAGAGCTCTTGCATGAAACATGATACAAATATGTACTATGTACAAATATGACACATTCAAGAACGCACGTGGAAGTTAAACAAACTTAATTCCGAAAGCACACTAGGCTCTCCATTCTGTTACTAATTCTTTGCAAATTGACAGATATTCACATTTCACAGCGCATTGTTTGCACGGCAGATAAGTATACGAACGTTTATTATTTAAATTATGCCAAAAACTTCTCATTTTTGGCTTGCAGTCAACTAACACTTTGACATTAAATCTGTGGAATTTATTTGCCACACAAAATTGTAAAAGCATGGAAGGATGTTTGCCAAATTCCTGATTGATTGTTGTTGAAGGGTGACCTCACGTCATGTATGATTCAGTTGGGAACTGCGATTGGGACTAGGGTCTGCCTTACGCTTCGCTCTTCTTATTTTCAACTGTACGTGTGCCTTGTTTTTATGACTCCAATCCAACTCGACTTACGCGACTCTGCTCTGTGCATGAAGAGATGCGGAAACAAATGATTGTTTGGTTGACCAATCTGGGAATTAATTTAATATTATGATGATGAAGAACCACTTACTTCCGTGCGCACACAAGTCTTTTCCTTTCAAGTTTCAGGAATAAGATTTATACGTTGCATAATAAGAATGAACGGATCATTTTGAAGGGAGCAGGGACGGCAGGCAGGGAGACGACGAACGATGCCACGGCGAACTATTATGTCACTTGATTGCAAAAAGTGTGCAATGCAATGGATTTGTGTGGTGTGTGCGGATATTATTTGGAATGTTAAAGGAAATTAACCTAAGGAATTATGGTCAGATGGTTGGTGGTGTTGGTGCACAAATGTAGCACAAACTCGTTTTGCATTTTATTTATTCCGTACATCCATTTGTTCATAATTTTAGTACAAGACAGCTTGGCCACAAACTTTAAGATGAATCTAACTTTGACTTGGATTTGTTGAAAGATATTTTTAAAGCAAGTCGGCGACCTTTTACGTACCAGTCTGAATTAATGAAGGAATGCACAAGGGCTGGGCTGGTCCCATCACACATCCAATAAGTTCAAGGACCACTGGTTAAATATATTAATGACCCTTCGTTCAGTCTAATGTCTGAGCAGTAGTTAGTTCGTTAGATTGAAGACATAAAACGTCTTGCAATTACTACTTTCATTGAATAAAGTGTTTTGGGTGACAAGATGTCATTGGGCACCAATGATCACATCTAGTGAAATTAATTAACAAATTACACCCTTTAAATGTTGCATTAATAAATGTAGCCCTAGTCGAGCTACAAGCAATTAATGTCATTCTCTGAAGACTTAATAGCGTTGAACTACAAAATGAAAATTAAATAAACATTTCGATTTTGCTCATCGTGTTAAATTGTGTTGATAGCAAAGCTGCAAATCACTTTTGATGCGCTCTAGACTCCAGGTGTGGCATTAATGAAGTCCATCAAAGTAAATAAACACGGGTTTGCAATAATTGGAATTACAATAAATAATTATTATTTTAAAGTCTCACTTTAAAATCCTGAACTTGATTTCCAACCCGAAACGCTCGTCCCTTGCGCTTGCACAGCTCTAAAAAGCATTTGCTATGTTGTCGTCTCAATCGTCATCAATTAAGTTTAACATTTCCAAATGCTGTGCGTTAAGCTTGCAATTGCAATAAAAAATGTAATAATTGTCTGAATGCGGGTTGACTTATCGTGTGCCAATCTTGTTTTGTCATCACGTCTTCAACCATAGTCGTGTCATTCTTGAAGGATGACAAGTACAAAAAATGCACAAATATTATTACAACTTGTATAAGATTGAGTCTAGAAATATTATATTTCATTATTTTTTTGTGATTGTTGCAATCAAAGTCCCAGTGCAGTCCTAGACAGTGAACAGACAGACGGCAACGACGTGCATGCAGGATATATCGAAATCATGCAATCCCAAGCAAATACAATTCCAAATTCCAATTAGCTCTTTGTAAACCTGGATTCCACAACCAGAATTTAAATGTAAGTTGGATAAATAAATATTAACTAACTTTTAGTGAGTGACATTGCTGAATTTGTCCAAGTGCGATTTCATGATCCAATCTTTTTTATTGTTAACGATTTTTGCCAACTACTGAATGCTCATTTTGCTCATACATCATCACCATCCATCATGGAATTCATGAGCCCTGTCCTAGTCATAGTCCTAAGTCATGTAAGTGTCCGAGGTTATGTTTAATTTTGATAAGAAGGATGCAATTGCAAATAATAATGAATCGTGGTAGAAAGATAAACTGAGATTAATCATGATTACGACATTCATCCCAATGCATTGCTTTATTAATAAATAAAAAAATCTTGAGTCAATGATAAAGGCGTATGAACAGTGAGGAAAGTATTATTGACTTGACGATTTTAAATCATAAATATTGCAATGGTAAAATCTAAAAAGTTTTCTTCGTCTGCTTGCTGACTCTTCTTGAGGATCATTACCTCGCAAATTTATAATGACCTTCAACAAATGGGCATTTAGGTACTTGGTACTACAGGTAGAGTGGAAGAGTTGGCAGTTGGGATTTTGGCATGTATTTATATTTTGAGCTCTCAAATTCTTGGCAAATATGTAAAAAAAAAAAGTGCACAAAAAACGCCATCACTTTCTTGTTTTTCTTTTCTTGTGAACTTGAAGCTTGCCTTAACTAGTTGAAAGATTACGCAAGTGGTTGCGTGGTCCGCAAAAACTTGTTACACGTTATGCCGGAGTGCCCAAGGAAATTATGCTAAACTAAATATATTCCTCAAAACTCAAGAAACCATGTATAACCATGTGTCTTGTCTAGAAATGTGAGAATGGCAAATTCGCAAAATGCATGTATGTAGACAAGTGCACTGTGCAGTGCAGTACTGGTGCGGCGCAATGCATGGTTTTGGGATGCAGAATTTGGTGTTATTTTGTAGAATGATTACATTGCCAACCAACCCGTTGAAAAATGCACAACATGTAAGTTCAAAGCTATCATTTAAGCCTTAAATGTCTTAAACTGTGTCACTTGAACTACTATTAAGCACACTTTGAATACGTGTTGTAGTTATCTTGAGTTGGTCTGCCGATTTTTCAGTCGTGGTTTCGCCCCAGTGATTATGCCATTGCATTGCTCTGTTGCATAATTTCTTTGCTAAAAATGTGAATAATTTAAATGTGAATAAATACTAACTTTCACTACTCCCGTCCCGTGTTGACTTTGTCTTAGAAATTTGCATGGCAATACGATTATGACATGACAAATGAACCACCCCACCTAACCTATTCATTCACACTCAAACTTTTAAACACTACACTACATATCTGACTGATTTTGTGACTTGGTCTCACCTCATTAAACATCACGTTTTAGCTGATAAGTCGCTCCTGAGGCAATGCGGAATTCATTCTTCCTATTATTCTGTGTTGGGTGTGGATGCCAAATACTGAGAACAAATTTTGAGGAAGTAAGTAGTTTGTGATTGAATAGAATAAAATTCGAAATGGGTGAAAATTCTTTTGGAATAAATTGGAATGGGAAGACATTTCATAAATACATTTCATAAATTGTTTCATTTATTGCTCTTTTTTTCATCAAAAAGCATCACACTGCTATAATTTTTTCGCAGCAGAACAGATTTCCTTGCTCAACATTTCTCACACCAAACATTTTATGTACCATACTTACGGCGAACACTTAATTCAATACAAATCATCAAAATTAAGATAAACTGCATTACAGGTTTCAATCCGGCCATCATTCATTCATCATCACTTTGACCACTACAAAAACACTACGAGTACTTCACAATAGTTTCTGAAGCCCTTCTGAAATCGCTAAAAATAATGCCTTCAAATTCCTTGATTCATTTAATTTACGTCTTAAAATAAGAAAACATGACAACAAAATGGGATTGCGCTGCACCTGCAAGCAACCGTGATGATTGGATGACTACGTAGTATAATTGGAATAATTCTAATAGGTTACAGTACAAATTGAACTAATTTGCTAAGTATTGTATTGTGTATTGGTTAATCATTTCATATCGGCCAAAAACAGGTCGATTACTACAACAACAATGGGACTAATTTAAAATTAAGTTAAGCACGCTTAGAATTTGGACATCATTCCAGACTTTAGTAAAATTCAAGTGTTCCATCATGCATCTATAAATTGACTTCCCACAATTGCATCGTTTGTTTGAGTGAGTCCATGAACCAAGATCGTTGAGCATCATCAGGAAATAAGAGTCCGAGGGTTTTAAGTTCAAGGCCTAGGAGTCCGTCAGGCTCACCCTTCAAATACTTTTCAATTCTTCGCACCAGCTCAGCATTATCATGCATTTTGAAAATGTTTGGATAAACTGAGAAAAGGAATCGAATTGTGAGGGCTTCCCTAACGTTTTGCGTCGTTGGGGCAGCCGAGTTGAGAATCATCACTTTCCCCATGTGTTTGACCCAAAGTGGAAGTAAATATGGCAATTGGGCCATGTATGATGAACGAACCCATCCAGTCTCACTCAAACGACGCTTCACAGCATCATACCCTTGTTGGTCGTACACGAACACCTGAAAAAATAACAACAAAAAACTGATTAAAAAAAATCAAATATATTGCGTCAATCTTACTAACTCTGAATTGTTTCATTGGCAATGACTCTAATTAAATGTTGAACAGTTCACATAATTTCTAATTTGGAAAAAGTATTGATTTGTCGACATATCCGTCAGTTACCACAATAGCTTAGTCGCCGCAAGTTGCAATCGTAATCTAAAATTGCCAAATAGGAAATTCATCTCACTTTTTATACATGCATACATTGTTGAATGAATATTATTGAGCTGAATGGCACATTGTTGATTGTTTATATCATTGCAAAGCCGTCAATTGTTGGACAACGTATCTCATTTCAGGTGTCTAATTTAAGCACAGCGAGTGAGCCTATCATTATCATTGGACCCAACAATAGCACATAAAGTTCAACCATGCCTCTCGGCCACCTGTCTCAACCGAACAATCGTTTCAAATATTTTGATTCATCTCGACCATTGTTCATCATCACGTAACAAAATTGACATAAGGAATTCCACTCGATCATAGTCCAATGTCGAATTCGATTAAGGTCGTCAATGTCAGGTTGGAAAGAAAAATTATTACCGGGAACAAATACATTCAATACGTCTCTGTGCCCTTGCTACTGGTGCAAATTGCCATTTCTGTAGAGCTGGCTAAAATCTTTTTAACTCATTTGTCATTAGGATTAATTAGTCACACTGTGCCAAAAAACAACAATGATTCAGACATTATTTGCGCAAGTAGTTCACGTTTGGACAAATGTCCTTGACTCAGAGCAAAAATTACAATTTGATATGACAATTTTTGGACGAGATGATAAAGAATTCGTGAGTGGCTCCTTTGACAATTTGAACGATAGAGTTTTAATGCAAATTTTCAAAATTATGTAGAATTCGTATGACGTGGAAATAACGAGTAAAACGTCAACGTCCTACACGCATACTAATTAATCGGGATGGACTATCGCTATCAGCTAACACTTAGCATATTTGTTGTCTTTACTACTATACTACAATGTTTTTTTTACTTATCAAAAGAATGGATTGCAATTGCGATTGTTGAGTGACTTGAATTATAAAAAGCAAGGTTCACTTTTGTGCATAAGTGCGAGTACGACTACGATAGATGCTCCTAGGATTGCGAGGGAGGGAGTGGAAGAGCTGGATGTTAATGTTTACAAACTCAAAATCTGAGAGTTGACCTGTAACAAATTTTTTATTCTTTCTTTCTCTCTCAATAATACCCAGGACCAGGACCAGCACCTTCTTGTAAAAGTACTGAAAATCCATGAACCTGTCTACCCACTTCTCATTCATTCTCACAACTTTTATCCGAAGTGAAAGAAACCGCTCCTGTCCATACCAGTACTGTCTGTCTAACTCTGTTTGTCTCTTTTTCCTCTTCATTAAACACAAGAAGGGCTACTTTTTTTTAAATTTCAAAACAACTCTTAATGTAATAAGTAATAACACAATGAAACCAGTGCGTGCGGTTTCATTTTCTTTAATCGGCAAACGCACACACACACACACGTAGTGCATTGTGATAAATGGTCAGCCAAAGATTTTCTCGACTCGTCCATGGAGCGGTCATAAACCTTTCTTTACAAATATGGAGACCTCCAGTCTCCCTAAATCAATGCAACTCCTCAAATGAAAACAGATTAATTAACTCACAACAATTTTTAATACAACGTGTAATTTGAAGGAATGAAAATGAAGTTGCAAACGTCAAACAGAAATATCAAACAAGGATTTAGCTGCTGCTGCTGCAATTCTCATGTGCAACAAGGATGGAATAATTAGGTGAAAGTAAAAGGTCAACCCAAAAGCACATCACACTCCAAATTTCCTTATCTTGACATATGAGCAAAAAAAAAGAAGAAGTATACAGCCGTGAGACTTTAAATGTTGATCTTCTTCACTTCACTTGCCAAATGAGAACCAGCAGTCCTTCACAGCCAGCTAACATTGTGAAATAAATAATACACAAAAGAATTCACAAGTTTCTTTGGAATTATTGCACATATTTTGTAACAATAGCTCAAATGAGAGATAGGAAAGTGTATGTAGAACTGCTAGAAGGATGAGCCAATCGCAACCTTGTAGGAATCGAATACATAAATAATTATTTTTGAGCTCATGCAAAAGCCAAAGGAAATGAGGTGCAATCAATTTAGGCCTTAAAGACTTTATGATATTTCCAATACTAATTAACGTACAAAAAAAATCACTCGCATCGAATTTTTTTTCCGAGACTCATTCTGTAAATTCAGTCGGCTGTTGGCGTGCACAACAATGTATTCTGACAGAGCAACATTAAATTACACATGTTTAATTGATACAATTGAGCCCTTGTTTGCCTGAGCTCAATGCTTCAACTGCTACTTTGGGCAAAGTGATGGTGGTGAAACAAAAATTAGTCATTTCCATTAAAACATAAATTTTTATTGGATTAAACCGGGCACTTATTCAAATTACATGACAGGTTGGATGGAGTTTCATAGTTTAAACTAATAATTGGGATTTCCATCAGTGTTGTTGAATTAGATGAAAAGTAATATGGAAAACCGGAAAAAATACAATAACAATGGGCAGAGGTTGGATTAATCGTACGGCATGTTGATGTTAGCACAGCTAGCGCAGCGCAGGTTTGAATAAGCACTTTATAAAGTACCGAATAAAAGATCAGCTTGCTCGAATCGTAAATTGCAATGCATCACGCAGAAATTACTTTGGCCCAGGCTGCGGCTGTCCAGGTACCAGTTCATGTAGTGTTAATGCAAATGGCAGCTCCAGTCAGGGTAATAAACTTTTTTTTGCTAAAGAGCAATAGTAATATGGGAAAACTGTTTGGCCCACACCTGCAATAAATACTATGCAGATTCCGATGGCATTTCCAACTGAGAGGAAGGTCTTATGTTATTTGAACTTCTTGTTGATAGGAGCAAGTAGATTTTCAATCTGGTTAAATTTCAATGATTACACAAATGCGTTCTATGTATGAGTTGAGTGTTGAAATGTCAGACTCAAATATTATTTTCCCCATCCTAATTGTTTCTAAATTGTTCGATCCACTCCGTTTGAACTGCCAACATTTCTAGTTGTACTGCAATCTGCAATGAGTCTTTGTTGTTGAGGGCAAAATCTCGGACTGGTCAGCATTTTTTTGCAAAATGACAATGTTGGAAAAGTCAGTACAATAAATTATTGTATTGATGCCTTTAGCAATGCTTCGAATGTACCAAATATCGCACGGTTTTTGTTATTTCCAAGTTTGTGATTGCTATGCACAGCGACACATTTTGTGCAGTGGCGACAATGAACCAGGCTTTACAAATTAGATATTCTAGCACTAAAAAATAGTATGTGATCTATTACGGGCTGACGAGGGAAACTCGTCACATGTATCTGTTTCAGGCCATACCGTTTTTTTTTACACCATTTGTGGTCCCCAAAGTGAAACAAAGTTAAAATCTCAGTTACAAGTTACAAAAAAGTCCGGTCAAAACTTTTTGCAGGGTCCGCTCTGTGAAAATTCAATGTTCGTCAAAAGTTTGTACCTGAAACATTTATAAAATTTGCAGGTAAATTTTGTCTTATTTTCATTCTGATGATCCCAAAGAACGCAAGAAAATTATGTTATGGCTGGAGACTAGATACTTGTGTCTCGCTCGTGAGTATTTGAGTTAAATCTGAGTAGGTTTAAATATCATTTTTTGGCATGAGAATGCACATATCGGGTAAAATTATTTTGTGACGAGGGTTGCCTAATAGTGATGCTAATAAATAAGTAATACTGAAAAGTATTTCAGACTTTTCAAGCATTCCGAAAATATTTTGTCGTACTCTGGTAGTCTGAGAGTATACCTGTGCCTGCACAAATTCAAAGTTCATTCAACCTAATCGTGTACATCCATTCAACTGCTTTTAGGATTGGGTAGGAACAGTCGAAAAGTAGAAAAGATAACTTTTGCTATATTGATAGGTGTAATAGTAGTTAAGTAAAGTGTGAAATGAATAGATTGAATAAAACAATCGGGCGAATTGCATAACCTCAATTATTTCTTCGCTTTTCTTCCCATCCTCCCACGACATTTA
>JAQGCM010002325.1:0-11526 GCA_034699705.1 Hymenaphorura dentifera
AACCTCACATGGGGTCGGGGTCTACTTCTAATATAACAATGCAATTCGGCTGGGATGGAATAAAATAATACGTGCGTAGGTAGAGTTCGTCAGACTCTGGGGAAGGTGCGGATAAATTGAGAGAGATCTTAGAAACTTAGATTTTGTAGTTGAATTTGTTGGAGCTTGAGTGGCTGCAGAATTATATATTTTAAATGAGAAAAAGTAAAATCTGTACTACTTGTAAATGTACATATTTTGGTGTTCAATCACAAGTTTCTGAATGCTTAAATGTGATGAATTAAAGCAGAGTGGATCTTCTTGGCACAGGTCACAAATACAATTTCCACCCTTTCGTTTGTTTAGGTGCGGGAATCTCTGTTTGGTTTGGTGATTTGACTGATTGGCTTCTGCACACGGCTATTCTTTTGCTTATAAATTTGTGAGAGTTTTGCTCGTTAAAATTGTAAATTTATTAGCAAGATTTTGTGTATTTATTCAATACAACCCAAAGTTTGTGGGGATAGCAGCCAATATTCCTTTGTTGGGCAACACTTTTTGTTTAAACTCATTGGGAAATCTCCAATTCTCGGAAAATCCTTTCCAACAAGGAAAAAGCATGCACGAGGAGGTTACGATAAAGTAATTCTCAAATAGTAACAATTTGAGAACGATCTGAAATCTCTCCTCCAAAGCTACAGGCCAGACAAACCATAGTCGCTTTTAATTCTCAAAACTTAATTTAAATATTGACATTTTGGCTTGTCACGATCGAATAACGAATAATTTCAATGTTGGGATCTCGTCCAATTCGAGTTTTAGAGGATTGAGAGACCGTTGAATTTGCACCAGAAAGCGTTATTACCTTGATAGAATATTGTGCTTAACCAGAGCATGATGAAGTTTACGACGAGCGACCTAAACGAATTTTCCAGCTTTCCGTATTGAACAATTATTGTTCAAGTACGTAACGTACTGCACAACTCATTTCCATAACCCAAGCACGGAAGCTGAATTTATCGCACGACGAATTTTATGTATGCAAGCTAATAATTGAAAACCAATCTTGGAAATTATACACATTTCGTTTTTCTAAATGAAGTGAACCCGGTCCTTCCTTTGAAAACGAGTCCTCCCATACTCCCACATCGATCCCTCTCTCTGCACGTGCCATTATTTCGTTCAAAAACGATAAACTGTATAAAATATTTAAAAGCGAAGAAATGTCGACATTACTCACACAATTACAGTATTTCCTAAGTTTATGAATTTCAACATGCGGCGAAGTTTAGTTCAATTCAGGACTAGAATATTTAAAACCAATCGGAATGCTGCTTTTCAAAAATTCATGCCACTCATCCTGTAGAAATCGTTTCTGTTGAGTCCATTTCAAATGTGGTAGAGTTTGACGAAGAGTCAACGCCGGATTTAGGTACGTAATATTGTGAAAATTACTACGTTTTTAAAAGTTACCAAAGTACAGATTGTCCCAAAAACCGAATGCAAAACCTACGTCTTAAAAATGTTCTTCCCTCAATGTTTTCGCTATGAATTCGGCGCCTGGGCTGACCATTGAGCGAAGAATATTAGAAGATAGAAACTAAACACGCCGTATTTAAAAAATGTGTCCGCCCAGTTCTACTGTGCTTGACATTCCCGTGTACGAAATTGAAAACTATTTAGAAATTTAAAAGCGGCCAAATCGTACACTTTCAATATACGACGAAGCTAGCTGGTGGAACTGAATTGGTGTATGCTAAAGCTTAGTGTAATATAAGTGAAATATTTAAAACCAATCGGAAGCATGTCAATTTTTTTTTTGCAAATATCCGACAATTGCTCAGTCCCTTTTGAATTTTGTATGAAGAGTCAACGTCAACGGAATTAACTGTGCATTTGGTAGTAGTTTAGCGGATTCTACATTTGTACGTGGCTAAGAACTATTGAGTTCTCAAAGTCCGTCTTTAGTTTGGCGAGTAAATTCAGAAACACACGACTTGATAAATTACTTGCGGAGTGCTCATTTCTTTGCGCAACAATGTTGTGGTCGTACTTGAGAAGACAAATATCTTGGACTGCGCAAAAGTTTTTGCAATTAAAGGTAAAAACTAATTTCAAATTACACAGGTACTAGCGTATTGTGATAATTTATATGTATATTTATGTCTGACCCTAGAGCGAAATACCTCAAAGAATTCATCACTCCAGTGTATCGGAGCAACCTCGAGAACCAGACTATGACCATGGATCTGAAAATGAGTTTATCGCTGTCCAGTGCACAATGAGGATGATGATCGTATATTTTCGTGCCCTCTTCGCGACTCCACTATGCTGCAATGCAAGAACTTGGCGGCTTGAGAGCGACACTTCTTGGCTTTATACTTTTGTACATCGGGCTAGCCTTTGCCTCTCCACTCTGTTAACATTGGCTCAAATATTTGGTTTAGTTGCTGATACTTACCAGCACAAGTTTGACATTTATGGTCGGCGCTCACCCTACTTGCTCCTGGTAACCTTAGTATCCACACTTCTTACAATTTTTCAGATCAATACATTTGTGAATAGTGCAGACGTCGGAAACGTTTGGAACGCCTTGATTATGATCGCAAAACGCCCATTTTACACGTCAAGTGTGAGAAAGTATGAGAAAAAATACATAGCGGTCATGTTCTTTGTATTTGTGAACTTACATGCTTTTCAAATATTTTGCCTTCTTATATTTGTACACAATTGTGAATGTCACATCCTGAGTGGAATACTGGCCACTTGCGGTAACGAGGTGGGAGTTGATGGAAATTCGCAGCACTGGCCAACGCCTTGGGTCATTCTGTATATTGGACTTCAGTACTGGACGACGTTCCAGGGCAGCGCTGGTATGGCCGTGACAGCTAGTATTATCGTCGTTGGTGCACGCAATTGCTATGTGGCGTTGGAACAATTGCGGTGAGCTACTCACGATATAGTAATGGACAAAAGTATTGATGCCTTTCACAAATGTTGAGCGAAGAGTTCAAACTCCAAAAATTTAATGTTCCCATGGTCCGATTTCAATAATTTTTTTTATGAAATTGAAAGCCAGTGCGACCCTCTTCAAAAATCATTATAATATTTAAAATTTAGACATTGCGGTCGTAAGGTCACGGGCTTCCAACTGTCCCCAGACAGAAATGTCCGCAGCCATCATTATTCCAAGTTTACCTATCGCCAATATCTTCATTTTGAATAATTTTTCCTCCTTTACAGAAGTGAGTATTCTGTCTGTACCCCTTACACTGTAAGTCAACCCGTGACTCACCCGTATTTCCCAGATTTACCCTCACCCCATAGCATTTGGTTAAATAATACCTGGACAGTTCTCCCGGCTACTAAGGTTTTTCCGCAAAATCGCTAATAAAATCGGTGTTTGGTGTTTTTGAGCACTCATAATATATTCCGCGGCCTTTTTGTAGGAGTTCTTAGGAATTTTGACTTTTTTAGTTACCGCTACACTAGTTTATATGAGATTTACTAGCCCCGATTTTTGCAGTTTTCGGACTGTTTCAAAATGCGGGCAGATTTTCTAGTCGAGGCACATAATTTCACCCGAATTTGTTTTCGGTTGGTTGAGTTTGTTATCGGTGTGGACCTTGAGCGTCTTCACAGAATTATTTGGTCACTGAGTGTACTCTTTTTGATCCACCCTGCAACATCAGTTTTTGCAACATTCAGAAATTTACGCGACCCCGTGACCTCGTAACCACAATGTAGAAATAGTAAATGTTATACATATCCTTGCAGAGGATCGCACTGGCTTCAATTTCATAAAAAATATTGAAATCGGTCAATAGGAAGATGATAATTTTGGAGTTTGACTTTTCGCTCAAGAAATTCGCAAATGGTATCGATACTTTTGTCCCATACTGTACATCACTGTTGACTGTCACTGTAGTTTATATACTGTGTTCACTGTCATTGCAGACCAAGTATAGCGGTGCAAAGTATAGGGAGGCTTTACTATAGCGTGGTAAAACCATGGATGCGCATAGATGATTTTTGAACTTTTGGACATGTCGCAGGTACCAACGCAAGGACACGAGGGACCATGCATTTGAGCTGAGTCAAGAAGCTTGGATTTTTCACTTCAGAGCTTTGCACCTGGTTTTGGCAAGATTTCATGATACATTTCGCTTCATTGTGTTTCCTACCTTCTTCTTTTTGAGCATAGTTATTCTAGTTGTAGGAAACTACATAATTATAACCCCCACGACAGATTTCGTAGTCAAATGTATTGCACTATTAACTAATATAACACTGGTCGTATATTTTGTTTTCGTTATAAGTCCACCAACCCGATTCCCTGCCATTTCGTCGTATCTACTTGTGATGAAACGTTTAGACAAAAATACCCAAATGAATGCTGCTGATAAGATCCAGCTATGTTTCCTCAACAGTTGCTTTCCAGTTCGAATTTATGTGGCAAACTTTTTCTACTTGTCGGAAACTTTGCTGCCGGAAATACTTAACATTGTTCTGGACAACACAATTGGCTTGCTATTACTGTAGCTGCTTGCTTAAATATGGGGTATGATTAATCGTTGTATTTTCACGTCGTTTGGCCATGTCACTTTAGGGCAGATCTATTCTGAATCAATTTTCCACACTCCTTAAATTTAGTATATTTATGAGATACTGCGCTAACGATCAATTTCTCCGCTCTTACTAGACATTTATTTAAGTCATTAAAATTTCATCAAACAATACTTACCAAAATATCATGGAGTGAAACCAATTCCTTCGACAGTTTCCCCAAGCCAGGTCCATCCTCATGCAATGCATCAGCCTGGCAATCCAGAGGTCCGTGGAGCAATCTAAATTTGGCAACCTTCACAAAGCTCTACCAATTGACAAACAATATCATGATCAATCCTCAAGCACTTGTTTGTGGTCACTTTGTTAAATTCCGATCAATAAAAATGAACCATGTTTTGGAAAATCGTTGCCGATTCGTCATTTGCAACTGTCCCGTGTTGTTCATTTTGCCAATCTCATTCTTGTTTTAGAAAAATCTTACAGAATGAGAGCAATAAAATTGTTTAACTCTCTTCCGTTTGATATAAAGGTTAAATTAAGTTCGATTAGAATGTTCAGGATGAGCTAAGATCATGGCTAGTGCTCTCAAAGTCCGGTTCGGTTCCGGTTCTTGGGTGGAACAGAACCGAACCAAGAACCGCAATGAAGAAGCGAACCGAACATGTAAATTTAAATGTAAGAGCCGAACCGAACCGTAAGGAACCAGAACCGAACCGAGAACTGAACTTTTTTATAAGTAGTTTCTACATCGTGCTAAAGCCAAGTCAGACCCTGGATCCTTCTGGGGTTACGAAATGTTTGACGTATTCCAATTAATTTGCTTTTCCTCAATCGAAATGACCCAAAAATTTAAACTATGGCTGAACTAGTTAGAGCTGGCAAAATGTAGAGCAGCTAGCAGCCTTGCCCAGCATGTAGGCCGGGCTAGAGGACTAAAAGACAACGCAGGGCGGAATAAATGTTTGTGCATCTTTATGGGGCAGTTATTGAAATCGTTAAAAATTTTAACAAATTAAATAAGAGAAACTTGAAACTCATTAAGCACCCGAATTGTGCCGCAAAAATATGCAGCTTATACAAAATTGGCTGCACATATAATACAAAAGCTCCTACTTCACACATTTACAAACGAAACAATGAAATTATTTGGTGGTACAAAATATTTTTCATACGTTGATCACTAATACTGAGAAGAGAACACATGAACACTGCCCAATCAAACGGATCGGAACCGGAACCGTTGAGACCACTAAGTAAGACTAAGTTGTCTGTTAGCCGTGGACTGTTGTTAAGGCGTTCCTTACTGGCTCCAACCCTTCTTCCTGACTATGGCTTGATTGAGTCCTTGGCAGATCCGCAGGAGATCAATTTGGAAGGCTTTTGAGTCAGTGTTTATCATCATTATCACCTCAGCAAGAAATTTATCAATTCACTTCATTCTTTTGTTTCTTATTTAACATGACAGCTTGTTCGGGGTCCGGTCACGACGTGAAATCTTAGGCTTGAGCAGTGCCGGCACAATACTGTGCCGTGCCAGCCTCGAATCCTCAATCCAATCCATTACTACTCAATTGCGTGGGACGTGAAGGAGTCGATGAGGTGCGGTTGTTTAAGGTCTTAAACAGTGCGGGCATGTGAACGCACTTAATCAAGAGGTAAATTTAAGGACGTAGATTTCGAATCAGTCGCACACCTTTGAACCACCTTTTCTGATACCTGTTGAGAGCTGAGGTCATTACGAGAGAGATTAATTTGTTTATTTGACAAGACTCATTCAAAGAACTGCGAACAAAGAGCTTCTTAAATTTCTGTTTTTGGCTTGGAAGAGCAAATTATTTTTTGCAAGTAAATGTTTAGCAAAAACAAAAGTTTCAATTTAAATTCAAGTTCCCAATTCATGGATATTGTAAATTATCCGTCAAGCACGATTCTACGCGACGACGGGAACTCAAGACCGCAATTTCATCACATGTGTACTCCACATAAAATATTTACTCCAAATTTATCGAGCAAATTCCTTCTCATTAGGTCGGTCGGTCGGCCACGGACGGCAGCAGAGCAAAGAGAAGAGAAGACATGCATCATCCGGATATGACAAAGCCAGATTTTTCACTATACTTACGTTCCGACACTGCACTTTATGCATTCTTTGGACACATACATAATTACATGAGCGGAAAACGATGCCTATCAGTTTCCGCTTTTACAGAAGTAAGTTTTTCGAACAGAATGAAAAGTTGAACTCTAAATTACACAGAAGCATTCATAATTAACGACAATGACGGTTGCAAAACTGTCATTGTCAAATATATTTTTTGTATTTTTGTTGTTTTGTTCAAGTGTCAGACTTGACCTGCCTGTTTTTTGGCTTTCAAGCCATAGTGTGCTTGTACACGTCGGTTCTTCCTGTTGGGCTTGCATCGTGTGATGACAGTGAAGTCCGGTCTTATCAAAAAAAATAACTAATATTTTTATCAGATCGTATCGTCGAGACAAAGTGATTAATATCTTCATCACGTTTGTTCCCTTGGCTCTAGTTTTTTTTGGCTCAATACACACATAAAATACAAAATGATTTCGGATATTTCCGCGTTCGTGTGTTTGGATTTAGTAACTTTTGCAAAAATATGCAATAGAAAAGGTCCAGCTAAGAAAGTACGAAAATACAAATCGTGACTTTCTCCTGTACTTTCTCTAGTTCATGCATGCATACGTTAAAGGGCATTCCGAGACTTGCGCGGATTTGTTATGTTGCAAAAAAATTTGTCAACCTCAAATCCGCCCTATCCGTGAGGGTTAAGAATTTTGAAAGTTTCAAACGTTCCGCCGAGGTTCCGTTGTTGATCTTCGGGCGGGCGTGCCGTGCGGACAGAAATTGTACTCATCATGACATCATTGGCGACATTGTCAGCTTCACGACGACGACGACGAACGCCGACGATCCTTTTCAACTGTCGACACAATGCATGGTGGACGTGGAGTGTTGCTTTAACGAAACAAATTGTACACCTCTAATTTTGTTTACACATTGTGGCCGCAGCGGTGACATTTGACACTGCCGCCACAACCTACTTGGCCCCCTGCTTCCTTTGAATGCTTTTTTCGGTCTGGTCGGTCCTTTTCTGTCTCCTTCCTTGCTTCCTTCCTACGCAACCAAATCCCTCTCATCCGCCCAAACCCAAATCACATATGCTGTGATTTCTAAGAAGAATTATTTAAGTGGCTGTTTTTTGCTATTCAGAATGACAAGTTATCAGGTGACAGAAAAGTGTCCGGTGCGAAGGCGGTGCGAGGTTTTGTGTCATCCCAATGTCCTAAACCATGTAACGCAACGATGCGACACGACACCTCTTGCAGAACACTATGTCTGCGGTAGCACTTTTTTTTAGATATGCCAAAGATCTCAGAAGGAAATGAAAGAGCGAAAATAAACTAAACATACATTTGTTTGCAAATTGCGGAATTTCTGGTGTTAATAGAGACAAGTTTGGATCAAACAGCTGAGCTAAACGGGATGCACAACGAAGAGATTAAGTCAAGACTCAAGAGCCAAGAGTTGATTCGACGAATGAAATATTGTTGAAGATATGTATTTCATGCCAAGATTTGCTTTCATTTCTTTACTTTGTAGAAGTTGCAAATTCGGTCAGAACATTCGATCCGCAAAAATGTCCGCACTTTTGTTGAAATTCTTCCTGCCAATTTGTCATATTGGCCGGTTCGACGTACGTACCCAAGGACAAATATCCGTACAAAACGACCATGTGATTTTCGCAACAAAACCGAACAACAAACGTACACATTTTCGCCAATTGCAGAAAATGATTTTTGGAGAATTTACGCGATTTAATACATATTTTTGGAATATTTCCAAAATTCGCTACGGCATCTAGTCAAGCACATCAAAGATATGTTTTCGAATTGAGTTTTGAGACGGAATTCCGTCTCGAAACTCAATTCGAATTTCGAAACAATATATCTCCACTCCGGGCAAAATATTTCACAGAGTCAGTGCCATCCTTGGGCTATTTTCACTACTGGCTGCCTGCCTGTAGGAAGGCAGGAAGGAGTTTCCCATTCACAATGCTAGTTTCAATGCAAGCCAGAGCAGCGAGGAGTGGAACAGAGACCAAGATGATACGTACCGTACGATATCCTATGCACTGCACTGATGACAAGCCAAACCCATTTCAAAGAATGAGAGAACCAATCCGAAACTGAACCACTCTCATTCCAACCTCATGCAATGCAATGCGATGCAATGCAGAGAACGAGTCTTCTCACTGGACTATCTTCTCGTTTTTTTGTAGCCGTTGTCATTCCCATTTTGATGATTATCAGAAAAGAATACAAAGTAGGATTACTCAAAAGATTACAACGAAGTTCAAAGAAAAGAAAAACGAATTTCGAATGAGTGAGACGAGGCACTGCACTCTGCGTCTGCCTCGTCTTCGGTTACATGATGGAAAGTCGAGTACTGCACTGGTCTGCGGATTCAGATTCAGAGCCAGCCGAATACTAAAAGAGCTCCTCTCATTGTATGCCACTGAAATTCAATTTACTAATCCATTCCGATTCCATTCTCAACAAACCCACATACAACTCTTACTCAACAACTCATCCGATCGGATCGGACTTTCAGCAGAGTAAAATTCAAGTGAAAGCCAGTTAAACCAAACCAGTTTGTATGGGAGAATTTGGAGAACCGTGTCTGTCAATGGCAAGGTGGTTCCTTTCATTTCGAAATCAATTCAATCATTGAACAAGAGAATAACAAATGCGGCAATAAATTTTGGTCGAGTTTGCCTATAATTTACAATGGGTAATTTTACAAGGTTTGTAAGAATACATAACTTTTATGTACATATGAATTCGGTGAGAATTTCCGTACGCAATGCACCTCTGCCTCTGACTTTCACTCACAAGGGAGGTTCGTGACATGAGTTAAACGTCCAGACGTGGCTTATTTTTGTAGAAAATATAAAAATTAGCCTGTTGAATTTATAATTTCTAGGTCAAATATTTACTACTAGGTCTTCGGAAAAAAGTTATTTTTCGTGGGTTAAATGTAATGCCAAATTTGAGTTCATTGTTGCGAGCTCCATGACAATTAAGGCATCGCCATTTTTTTTTTGAAATAAATTCAACTTTTAAGAAATTTAGTACACAACATCGTAAAATTGGGACAATAAATATGCAAAATCGGTTCTCAAGTTGAACATGGAGCTAATCTGTTTTGAACAATTAAACACAGCAAAACTAATTGTTGATTTAGCTTCAAAGTAAATCTAAGAACTGAAACTATCACGATTTCTAAAGACAATTTATGTCGGAGCCAGTTTGGCTGTTCGGGAAAAAATCCAAATGACTAGATTCCCCTTTCGTAACCAAATGATAAATGCAAGGAATACAGCTGAGTCAATTTTAATCAAAATTTTAATTTGTATAGATTAAAAATCATTAAAAATAAGATAATTAGAAAAAGATAGCAGAAGTCAGGTGATTGTCTTAAATAAAGTTATTTGAAAAAATTAAAGATGATTCGAGGTACAAATTACAAAAGATTGTAAAAGGATTGTAAAGATTGTAAAATATTGTCGCCTTTGATTGCCATGAAATCTGGTAGAGAAAGACACACGCAGCACAGCGAGCATTCACAGCTTACAAGGTAGACTTCCGGGGTGTTCCAAGAACCGAAACTCCTGATATTTTTTTTGCACTCTCTGGCATGCCCTAAGTGAGAATTAATCGACATTCTCCAAGTCATTTTTGTTCGCAACTTTATTTTTTTGTTAAAAATTTTCAAAATGAAAAATTCACTTGCTCTTCACTACAGGAAATATTGAGTTTCCCGAGATCCCCACTATTTTTCAAAAATTCTGTTTTTTTTTTTAATTTATTCAAAATTTTCAGTGACAATAATCTTCATGAACCCCTGAACGTAATAAACGGAAAAAATTCAAACTTTATGTAAATTAAAAATGTCATTTTTTTATTTTTGAGATTTTTTGAAAAATCCCTAAAGAGGATGGAGTCAGGAAACTTGGTTTTTCCTACACTTAAGAGCATGGGAAGTTCGCCATTTTGCTGATTTTTGAAAATTTCAAAGAAATAAAGTTGCGAACCAAAATGATTTTGACTATCCAATTTCGATTCATTCTCACTCAGGGCATGCCAGAGAGTGTAAAAAAATATATCACGATACTAGTAGGCGCTTAGTACACCTCTCAGGTCTCCCTTGTCAGAGTCTGCTCTGCTGCATCTAATGTCTAAAATTCATCAAATTGGCCACTTTTCGCCCGCAGTCCGCGGAAAAGCTCGAAAACCTTGTTGAATTTTGATACAAGATTTAGTTTAAAAAAGCAAGTACAAAATTTGACAATAATGTGCATTGCTGCGTAGGCAAATGCAATGATAAACCATTGCAGTGCAAGAATTTCAGCAACAATGCAGTGCACTGTTGCAAAAAAAAAACTAATCCGGCTCAACTCCGGCGAATATCGAAAAATGTTGAATTTTGCCTTAAAATTTGGCTTATAGAATCATGCAGACTGGTCTGAGCAAATCTTCTGCAGCGACCCATGCATTGCTGCTGCAATGAGCATGATTTTTAACTGACGGCTTCAGGTTGAGGAATGCTTTCGGGTTGGTGCACAAGCAGGCTTGAAACGTTGCATCGTTGGACAGAACTTCCCAATTTCTGTGCCAAAATAAAATATTCGTGATTAGTTGCTCGTTGTTGTATTTTTTGGAACAAAATGGCAGGCAAAATTGTGTTCAATAAAATGAAATTTTGCCGACTTGGCCCACTCACTCCAAACAAAATCTAACGCATTGGAATCTAATTTCTTCAGCGGCTGAGTGAAGGTCCGAAAGTAGGACGATTTCTCCCGCTTTCTCCAGAGAAATATGATCGGCGAGTTGTTTGAAGCAAAAGTCTCTCAATTTGAGTACTTGGTATTTGTCTGACACTCGCAC
>JAQGCM010002326.1:0-11525 GCA_034699705.1 Hymenaphorura dentifera
AGAGAAGCTGCATATGAAACAGTTGGTGCTTAAGACATTTTTTGAAAGATTTCTCTTGCAAAAATATGCGAAATTGCTGTGCCAATTTTCAGTACTCTGGACTCTAGGGCGAGATCTTATCTTAGGTTCCAAATATCACGACATCACATTAAAAAATCGTCGAATCCTAAATACAGCTAACAGCCAATTATTTTCAAACTAATTCTGGTGATTATCACCAGTATTTTTTTGTCAGTTTTTCCAAACACGTTAGCTCACTAGCCAAAATGCTATGTAGTGAGCTAGCTGGTGAGTAATTACTCACCAGGTTTAAAAGGTTGAGAAAGTTGGATGGATCAAAAGTGACAAGTTCTCGTTCTCATCCTCGTTCCCACTCTGAGTGAGCTGAGGGGGAGACAAAATTTTAGTGACGACGACGACGAAGTTGAAAGTATTGTAAAAGGTAGAAAGGTCTCCCTAGACTTAGCAGACTTCTACTACTTCTTCTTAACAAAGTCGGATGAGCTTTTTGAGCATATGGGCGTTGCGTCGAGTTTAATTCAGTCAGTCAGAGAGGAGTCCTCCTGCAGTGCATGGTCTCCTAGTTCTTCTTCGTCTTCTTCTACGTGTGCGAAGTTATACCTTTGTTAAATGAACTAGTAGGAGACTCATATATACATACGTTGTCGAGTCAGTCGGCAGGAGTAGAGTGAGGCCTGCCTAGCTAATCTGAAATCGACCTCTTAATTTAATCGCTTCTCTCCTCACTCACTCCTCTCTCTCTTCTACTTTCAAAGTCGTCCCACTCGCACTTGTCGCAACTCTCAACTCAACTCAGCTCAACTTCAGCTCAGCACTTAGGCATCCAAG
Organism: Hymenaphorura dentifera; assembly: GCA_034699705.1. Classification (NCBI taxonomy): domain Eukaryota; kingdom Metazoa; phylum Arthropoda; class Collembola; order Poduromorpha; family Onychiuridae; genus Hymenaphorura; species Hymenaphorura dentifera. Next base: position 850 of record JAQGCM010002326.1, read on the forward strand.
ACTGACTCCGACGAAGACTGTCGTCCATTACTCGGCGGAGGAGGGTGGCATTGAAATGTTTGCTGCTGCTGGGGAAGCTTTTAGCAAAAGAGTCGTCATCGTCATTTTGAGGACGAGAGTTTGATGTTTCGTCATAGTCAAAGTTTGCAATGATAAATTCAAACTCATTTTTATTTGAAACTCATCATTCACGCTCATTCATTGAAGTCGAGTTCTTCAACGAGCAACAAGAAGTACCTCGTACTCGTAGGAAGTAGAGCGAGCCAGGAGGACTAAATTAGCACAATATTAATTGACACTCGTGTCGCAACTGATTAAATTGATTGAATTAATTAGTTTAAACCGATCCGAAAGCGAGTGAATAAAGCCATTCAAGGTTGCTGAGACAAAATCGGACATAAATGTCTGTTTCTGGGCAGAGTGGGTTGGCTCGACTGGACCTTGCTTGCTGTACAATATTGCTTGCAAGGTACACGGATGCCCACACATTAAAACAAGACACTATAGTGTCCCCCAGAGTACTCTTGAGCCAAACTCTTCGTTTCTTCTTCTTTTTTTGGATCGAATATTTTCCCCCATCGCTACGCTGTTCTGTTCTCTAATGGCCCAAAGGTGTATCCAATGTTTTTGTGCTGCTGCTCCTACAATAGAATTAGATTGCCACACCCCGAGAGACGACATTAAAAGGAAAGAGAAGGAGGAAGACAGAAAGACCTAAGCTCGCTCCGCTCTTGAAGAGGAGGACAAGAGTTGAGTTCGATAGACTGACTGACTGAGTCCAACCTCGACGCACTCTTACATTTCATTGCAGACATTTACAGACTTCCCAAACTACGTTCCAGACCCTCCAATGTTTCGATATATTCGTTTTTTGTGCATTCGACACAAAATGATACTTTCTCCAGTGAAAGCATCCATTTCTGCCTTCCCTTCCCTTCTAAATCCTGAGCACAGCAGTTGGTCGTCTGGTCTATCGTCTATTCTTTGTCGATAGTTGGACAACTGAAAACATCGAAAATGAGTGTTTTGTTTCACTTCCCTTCCTACGTCCGTGCTAAAAGTATGTAGGATAGCCCGAGAGAGATGTTGACGACGAGTAGGACGAGTGAAAACTCTGCTGCTTGCTCTTACTGTGACTTTCTCCTTCTCAATCCATGTATGTATGTATAGTCATATTATCGAATTTGGTCTCCAGTAATGAGTCAACGGAGAGAGTGTTCCACTTTCACCGTCGTGCCTTTGCGCTGCCTATGCCTTGCCTTTGTCTTCTCTCTAATGAACATCAATCTTGTTTTCAAGCTTACGTCCGTCCACGCTCACGCTGCTGCCTACTTTTCCGCTCCTGTTTTAAAATGCTCTGCTGATGAGAACTCCTACGCTACACTACGCGTAGGTTTTTGCTGGCTGAGGGAATTTACAACGACGAAGAAGCAGAAGGGGAAATTTTGGCTTCAGAAAACTACTAAGGGTAGGCAAGGCAAGGCAATTTACAAGCCCAGAGCCTGAGCTCAGAGCTTGTTTGAGAGATACGTTGGAGGATTAGAAGGAAGTCTGGCTAATTAGTGTACTGTGTGAGAGAGAATGGGTAGTTTGGAACGGAACTACTGAATTAAATTACAATAAATAGGTAAGGAAAACATCGGAAATGGAAACGAATGGAATGGGAATGAATTGGAGCTGGATACTGCAGGTTCGGAGTGATAAGGGGGAAATATTCCAGTTTCCTTGTTGTATCTATTCAAATTCATGGGTGAGGATGAATTCCAGCTGTATCCGAGTTCCGGGCTTTCGAGGTGCAATCTGCATAGACACAGACGGGTTTTGTCAAAATAGTTTAGCTTCTGCACAGGTTTTCTTTAAGGTTTCAAGAAATACGTAAAGATTTGATCACTGCATGCTGCAATGCAACGCATCCTCACTGCTAAAGAAATCTGGTCGAGATTTCCAAATGAAGTATCTCTCAAGTGTGAGTGTGCCTTGTGCCACCCAAAAACGGAGAGAGAAATGTGTTTGGTAAACCGTAGCCGGCGCCCGACTAGAGGTGTTTAGTGTCAAGGAGAGAAGAAAAATGGGCCATTAGTGGCTAGGGTACAAGATGAATGCCACCCAATTGGAGATTTGATGTCGGATGAAAGGCTCAGGGCTTATTATTCCAAGAGAGAGAGAGAGAGAGGGACTCTTAATTGTTTAAACACTTGATGAAAATCTCTTTCCCTCGTGCCATGCCAGGGCCAAAGCATTTGCCATTACATTTCATTTCATTGCATTGCGAACGGGGTGGGTAGACGGGTAGAGCCAAAGTGCAAGTAGTACTCCCCGAACCGAACCCAACAACAAAGTAAAAAGCGAGTCGAGTGGTAAAGAAAGCAGGCGGTGGCGGCAATCATTTGCTTTTATTCGCACTTTCTGTCGGGTTTTAACCCGATAAAACTCAGAGTGAAAGAGAAAGCGAGAGTGAGCTTAAATTGATTCAATTCTGTTTGTTTTTGTTTGCAGGAGAGTCGAGTGAGTGATGTGGGGTCTATTGATGAAAACCACGATCATGGTGAGTCCGATTTCATCACAATTCTTTGCGTTGTTTATCAAATAAAATCTAACCCTTTCGACCCTTAGCAAAAATTCGGGCAAAAGTGCAGGACAATTTACTGCATTTTTTTTTCAACTGCCCGTTTTTTCTTTTGCAAAAGTTACACCCAGTACGAGTACGGCCAGATTGTTAATGTGGCAATAATAATGTCCGACAGACACAACATTACATTACATAAGAATTAGATGATCTGTCTTCCAGCGGTTTGGTGAGTTTGGCATGCTGAGGACGAAGAAATTCACAGCAAAAAATGTTACACGATTTCACCATCCCGTTCTTAGGTTCTTCTATCCCTTTTTGTTTCCCTCAAGATTAGTTTTCCCTCCGAACAAACGTAACGTAATGGAATGAGTCCAGAAACCCAAAGCGTAAAAGTTTTCTTCTCAGAATTGATTTGGCCAAAAACTTTTTTTTTGCCTTGCGTTGCTTCATCCACTACAATGTGCGTCGCGTCAGCCAAAGACAAGGATACTTAAAGTGTCGACTTCGACTCCTAGTCTTTGCTTTTGGTCATTAATAAGCCCAAGCCCAAGTCAGTCAGTCAGTCGAATAGAAGACTGAGTAGTCCAAGTTGTCTTGTCCACTCACTAAAATCCCAAGCAGGAGCAAGAAGACGACGGAACTTGACCATGAAGGACTTTCTCCAGGCTTGGGTTTCACTGAACTGAACTTTTTTTTGTTTTGGGCGGATGGCGGATTTAATCAGCTCTCGCATTCCATTACACTACACACTTTTGCGTTGCGTTCCTTCGTTAGTGTTTGGGAACAACGCCCTGCCCTCTCCCTGCCCTGAGATCTGAGTTAGAACCGCCCGCGATGGAATTGTATTGCTTTCCTTTATTACCATTCCCAAGTCCGCACTTGTTTATTCGATAAGTTCTTGTTTGATTTTTTATTAAGGAAGCAAGGCAAGGCAGCGCGTGTTCCCCCAAACTATGTGTGCACACGTATGCTCCTGATATCCACAACTCGAAACAAAATTCTGTGATGGGTAGGTAGGTGGTTGGTCTTCCGAACAGGTCATTCATACATAATACATGAAGAGATCGCTCTCAAGGAGCAAGGAGCACCATCGGTTGAGCGAATATACGTGTACAAGATACCCGGGAGTTTTAGTTTTTTTGCGTCTGAAATATAACTTTTTCCCAGTGTACTTAATTTTTTTTCTTTTTTTGCTTTCTCTCTGGTATTGACAGGGAGTAGTAGCGGAGGACGATCTAAGAGTAACAACAGTGGGAGCGGGCTTGGCATTGGAGTTGCAGATGGAAAACTTCTTTTACTGAGCAACAGTCGTGAGTCTCCTGATATCCCAGCCCCAGTCGACTGGCTTGGCTATCATCCCATTGGACTCAAGAAGGAGTCGCTGCTCCCAATACCAACGACTTGCTCCAACAACAACAGTATCTACAGCAATGGCAAACAAGATTTTCGAGAGCAGTCTGTGAGTTCCGAGTTCCGACACACTATTTTACTCTTTCTGTTTCTGTTTCAGATTCTGCTGCCAGTGTACTCTGTGTGTACCTTTAGTGCTTTTATGTATATTACACATTATTCGAGCAGAGCACCAAGTCGGTCGGCAGCCCAGCTCTTGCACTTGCAAGAGCAAATAAATCAATCAAAGTTTAGGCTACGTACGTATGCTTCATGCTACACAAGGCAGGCAGGCAGGCAAGGATTTATTCTGTCAGACCAGGCCAGTCCAGTCTAGTAGTCAAGGAGAAAGTACCTTCCCAAAGCTAGCTACTCGTGTTTTGTATTTCCACGGTGGTCTCACGCTGTTTCACAATCGAAAGGGTTGAGTTTTCCTTTGCGATGCCCACACTCCATTCCGATAACTCCGATTTCTATTCACGTTCATATCCTTTGCTCGGCTACTGGACGTACTGGAGTTTAGAGGATTCCTAAGTATGCTGCTGCTGGAGCTCATTGTGAATGTGAATATGGAATGTCTGTCAAGGGATGTGAGATCGCTTTGTGAAACTGACTTCAATAATGTGGCAGAACCTGCTGTGGTAGACTCCCCAACCCGACCAGCTACCGATACAAATGTACATTTGACTTTGACTCTGTAGGGTAAAGCAGATGCACTACTGGCAGGGTTTGAACTTCCAAGTTTGACAAGAATCCTGGTAAATATGAAAGGGCTATGCTGACAAGGCCTTAAAAACTCCAGCACTAGCCGTCTAGTTAGTGATTATGAATGAGCACTAGATTCGGGCTACCCAAAAACAGACTAGACCACGGGAGCCACAAAGAGTAGACGAGATTGAAAGGAATAGCCATAATGGAATAGCTCACATTCTTAGAAAAAGTGCTTTTGGTATGGTCTCTAGCTGCCAAAAAAAATTACTTGGTTACTCCTGCGGAACTAAGTCGAATGCAATATTTTTGTGTCTTTTTCGATTAGAGTCCCTTGTCTCTGAGTGACCGGTCTGGAGTCAATCATGAGACTGGTCAAGATGAAACTTCATCGAACGGGAACAAGGATGATGAGGAGGACGATGATGATGAGTCTTTGGATAAGATCGATACCCAACAGCACGACCCAGAGCGTCTCAAAGCATTCAACGTAAGTCTTCAAGACATTTCTCATATTTTTTTTTGGTCAGTCTTCTTCTACGTTCTATGTCCTCCTTCCTCCGAGGACTACTTTTTTTCTTATACATTGAACAGAACAGAACAGAATGCTTTCTTTCCTTCAGATCTATGTATGTATTTATATTGTCCTCTGCTCCTGTAAGTCTCGCTGCCCGCTCCGACTCGGCGTACAGAGTGGTGCTTATTGTGTCAGTCTCTTTAGACAGTCCAGTCAGAGTCCTAGCAGCAGTCCCTTGTTTCAGTCTGTCCGTCGTCGTCGCCGGGAATATAATGTAATGTAATATGAAGTTTCCTGTGCGATGCCATGGACATGAACATGTCTACGGTATGTCCTCATTCATGTTCAGTCTTTCGAGGCTAGGCCCGGGTGTTAGGATTTAAGATGAGAGATGAAACGAAAGAAAAGAAATGTCCGATCCAAGTTCCTTGGATTTTTTTTTCCCCCTCAATTCACTTGGAAAAAAGAGAAAGCGAAGAAAGTGCTGGAAAATATCGTCCAGAGCTCTGGGCATGGGCATGTTTTTTTTCTGCTGCTGCTCACAGTAGGATTCCCGTATGACATGATTCCATTTGAGTTACTGCTTGGACTAACTTCATATTCTTCGATTTCCTACCTAGTACGAGTACGAGTTCTTGTCCCGGAATATGGGACTATGTCTTCTAGCTGCTACACTCTCTAGCTTGGTTCTAGTGTACTGTACGACTGTACTGTCAAAGTTGCTAAGAAAGGTTTCTTTACTTGTACATGTACAAACTGGGCTACAATATGTGTGCACTCGTGAATCGGGAGTGTGCACAGTTGGAGAAAGTTCGCTAGCTCCCCGCTCTAGCTCTCTCCGCGGCGTCGAAATTGTAATCAAAGTGAGCATCTTAGGGTGGGTGGAGAGGCAGAGAAAGCAGAAAAGAAAGCACAAGCACGATTCAGAATAGTTAATTATTGACACTGCACACATTGTATTGTAGACGTATGTACATACATATCTAGCTGGATCTCGGAGTTCTGATTATATTTTGAGTGTGTGACTGTCTAGTGTCTACGAAAAACAAAGGCCTTGGGCATTCGACTGCCGGCCTGGTCTATTTTGCTTTATTTGGAAAGGGCGCAATATTCTTTTGTTTTCTATTTTTTCGTTAGCTGAGATCAAAACGTCATAATTTCTTAAAAAAAAATTTCGGGCTCAAATTTCTTTTCAAAGAACAACTTTTGCACCACTTCAGACTGAACAACCGCTCGCAAGGTTTCCTGAAAGGAACCTTTCTGCATAATTTGTTTATTTCTTAAAATAATAACCTACGTGGGCGTAAAAACCAAAGGAAAGGAAGTTGGGCGTTTGAGCACTAGCATGATTTCTTTGTAAGTTTGCCCTCTTCTTTACAAAGCTAAACCAGAACTTCCGCACAAACATTCAACACACCCCACATCATTGTCGGTCCTCCAATTCTTGAGGATTTTGTTCCTTCCTGCACTGCGTCCTGTCTTCCCCAGACTCTGTATGTCCAATGCTCCTATTTCTTCTTGGGGGCTCTCGTACGGTAAGGTAGTTTAGTATTGAAATTGCGCTCCCAGGCTCGGTCCGGGTAATTCCCTTTGTCACCCTCCGAAGACGTCCTCTGAGACCTTTTTCATTCCGATTTAAGTTGGTTTTATTGCACAGCATTGATCTGAGCAGGCACGACATGTACCAAAATGCGTGAGGGTATGCATGTCAGTAAATTGAAGGGAGATGAGACGGAGAAAATCAAAAGCTGGGAGCGAATTATTCGGATGAAACCTATAGCTAAAGCTACAGTTTTCAGGATTTCCCCAACTAGAGCTAAACCCGTACCCATACCCGTGGCAGTGGCAGTGGCAAAGCAAAATGCAATGTTCGCAGGGTGGGCGTCAACTCCACTGTATACGTATTTTTCTTCTTGCTTTTTTCCTATGAATGACTTTGGCCATTTGGTACTAAAAGAAAGAAGACAGGGACAGAGTTGCAAATTGATTCATGGGAGCAATTACAAGTGGAGATGAATGGCTCGGTTCGCACACAATATTTTATATCCAACTCAAGCTCATGCAGCTCAAAACGACGAAACACTTTTCTTCCTTCCGTCCGTCTCTACTTGTTAGCTTCCTAGGGCTTTCTTTCTTCTCTTCACCCACCGCATCGCATCGCCCTCCCTCTAAAACAAAGGCAAGTGGGGGGAGAACCAAATATTGTTCTTGAATACAGCTTACAGCTTGCTTGTATGAGGTGCAAGATTCGCTTCATTTAACACAGAATATATGGGACCATCTTAAACAGTTTTCCCCTCACAAAATTTCTTCCGTTTGAGTTCCGGTCCTCGTCCTGGTAATTGTAGAAAGTGCTAATCTCTAAATCTCTAGCAGACTGTTGATAGATTTATTCACTTGTTTCTAAACTCACCCGGATTTACATTTCTAGCCTGCCTGGTCCTACTAGGCTTTTTACATTCCCAAATTTTGCTTCACCGCTCATTTTACATTGGGATGAATAGTAGCAAGAATTCAAGTACAATATTTTTGGCTGGCTCGCCTCGGATAGCAAACATATTCTCGAGTACCACAAGGTTGATGGCGGTGAAAGTCAATTTACGATGTAATGCAAGGTTGGACTATGGCTGTACCTGGACTTGTATTTATAATTACACGAGCCCGCTGTTCGCTGTTCTCAAACTCGGTCACAAAACCCGAGAAGAACGAGAATGAGAATGAGAAACGTGGCATGGCTCTGGAGACACATTTTGTGTGTTGCTTGCTTTCCAATATTTACAAGCCTCACGTCCTCGTGATAAAGTTTGAAGAGTGGGGATAATAAAGTTCTTTACAATATTATATGAATGTGAGTGCAGTACAGCACAGCTAAGGCTATGTTCACCTATTGGTTTTTTCCACCATTACATTACATTTTTGTCATCCGATCGCACCGTAGTCTCGTACTCGAACTCAACAAATGAGAGGAATGGTGGTGGTGGTAGAAAGGCGGACTTGTGTCAATAGAACGGAGTGTGAGTTTGTTCTAGCGAGCGAGCATCCTATACACGAATGAACACTTGGCTTTGGCTTTGGGTTCATAATAAAGCCAATGCCTAAGCGAAAGCCAAAGCCTGAGGACTTTTCTCACTCATCATCGTCATCAGCAGCAGCACAAATGAGGGCAAATGTTAGATGTTCGTTCGGTGTTGGATTGGATGGACATGAGAAAATGTGGATGTGTGTGAAATCGAGACCATTTTCAATTCACTTGTCAGCACAGCACAGTTGGATTGGATCGATGAGGCGTCTAATATGTTGTCTGACTGAACCTATGTATGCAGAGCCTTCAGCTTGCATGCTTTTTCCATAAGATTGACCTGAAACTACTGGCTAGACAGACTGGTTGGACTGTGGACTTTAGTGTCAGTCAAAAACCATACTAATGTAAGGTCCAGAGAGTCCTTAGGATCCAAGAGTAATCAAAGAATGTAATGAGAATGTGGGCAAGGAGAAATAGAGGAGAAGGTTGGTGAAAGTTGCTTTCACTCAAGAACGACCGAGCCAAGAAATTTGGTGAAACGTTAAGGATTCACTCAATTTGAATATTACAAATTAATATTCTTTTTTTTACAAATTGAATAAAATTAAAATGAAATTGTGGTAAAATTGAAATGTGTATGTGTACGTCGAAGAATGCCGTACGTGTTTTTCATGGGTATTTGATGAAGCTTATGTAAACAACTTTCTTTTTCCCTCGGAATTTTCAGATGTTCGTGAGACTATTTGTGGATGAGAATTTGGATCGCATGGTACCGATTTCAAAGCAACCGAAGGAGAAAATCCAAGCCATTATCGACTCTTGCACTCGTCAATTCCCAGAGTTTGCTGAACGGGCTCGTAAACGAATACGAACTTATCTAAAGTCCTGCCGAAGAAACAAACGTTGCAGAGATGGGTCCAACGGGTGGGAGTCGGTGAGTAGTCGTCGTCTGTTCTCTTCTTTTCATACGAGTCCATTTACTTACTTGCTTTGCCTCTCCCGTGCCGGACTTTCTTCCTCCCACGTCTGAGTCTTCACCAAAATTCATGAGTCCACCGTGTGCATACATACACCGTGGACTCGTGTACATGCAGTAATGTAAAGAAGAACAAACCATTTGAGTGTGTAATCACTAGAAAACAGCTTAGAAACCAAAACCGCTTTCTTTCTAATCTAACCCAAACCCAAACCAACCCGACGACAACCAGAGCATGTCGTGTCTGCATGTGTACACCATATGCGAGTGGTTTTGTGAATGCTTGCTGTGGTCGGTCCCGGTCATGTGTTTTTCCACGTACGAGTCAGAATCCGATGGCGAAGAAAGCCGCCTTCGAGCCGAACAAAAGAATTTGAGAAAGAGAAAGTCGTCGTTGTCGTTGTGCTAGGAAATGACCAAGGGACTTGGTCGAACTGCGTCTCAGGAGTGCAGAGCAGGAGCTCAAATTTCTTTTTTGTCTCTTCTGTACATAATTTACTTTACTTGAGACTCGAACCTGTCCACCTTTCCACCTTACCTTCTAGACTTTCAGACCTTTCTCTTTCCTTCATTCTCGCCTACACCGAGAGCACTTCAGTTGAGTTGAGTTTTAGTTGGCAACTCTATCTCCTCCAGTTTCGTCATTTCTTCAGAGACTCTCGACTTGCTTTCAGCTCCAAGGCAACAGAGTCGGTCGGTCTTCGGTCAGCCTAGCCAAGTACTCACCCTTGCCTTGCCTTCCAAGAACCATTTTCGCCAGAGAATTTTAGGACCACCTTTAATTCGAAAAAGCGACTAAAAGTCGCATGTTTTACATTGGAGGTGTACGACTGTGGGTGGAAAGTTTTTTGCTTGGCTAGGGCTGACCGACCTTAATGCGGAAGTGTGACATAGAGCAGGGCGATCACCACCAGCAGATTTATTGGTTGGAGGGTGGACACTGCCTAGTAAATAACGTCGGACTCGCTGTCGTCGTCGTAGCTGTGTTTGTGCTTCGCTCCGTCTGCATCTTCAAGATTGTCGAGAAAGGATGAAAAGAAGGTTTTACATTACACAATCAATTGGTGTAACTTAGCCGTCCGGCGCTATAGAGCGAAGCGACAACCAAAGGAAGGCATAGCATGGGATAATGCTTGATGGTCTTTCCAGAAACCATGTTGAGAAGTTGAGGAGGTAGTCTTTCCCGCATCTGGGCCTTCTGGGCATTAATTAAAATTACACACGGGGAGTAAATACGGATAAATTACACACTTAATAATAACGTGTTTGCATTTTCAAAGTCTGGAGATGGACTGGAGAGCTAATCTCACTTGTGCTTAGGCCCCAACTTTACACAGCGGCAAGCAGATCATGTACATATGTCTAAAATAAAATTCCGGACGGTAAGCGCTCAAAAAATCCCAAACACGATTGCTTAAATTTGCAATGCTTGAAGATATTGGAAGAAAGCATGAATTTGCATATGAAAGAGTTGACATCCGCAGCAGCCAGCAGC
>JAQGCM010002327.1:0-11522 GCA_034699705.1 Hymenaphorura dentifera
GATTCGGTTCACACATGAGTTGCCTCGAACAGTGGGCAGATTGAACATCTGTATCATCTGGCATTATTCTACTACACGGATTGATTTATAGTTCAAGTTAATGCTCACCCTCAGCAAACTAAAAGTTCTACGAGCCCAAGGGTACAGAACCAAAGGGTCCTTTGAGCCTTGACTCATGAAGAGCCGAGGGAATTGCGGTGGTTTGACTCCTTCTTCTAATTTGATATCTTTTAGAATTTTGTCCAGGGTTGGAGTTGGAATATAGGTTTTCACATCTGATTTTTGATTTTTGGTCCGCGGACTCCGTCTACTTGAACTTGAGTCAAACGCTTTTTTAAGTTTGTCCTGGAATTTTCGCTTAAGTGGTTGTATTATTTGCGGTTGCTCTGTTATGGCTCTCTCCTTTAAAGCCTGGAAAATTTTCAACCAAATAGAAATTTCCTTAACTTTCCAAATAATTTAAAAAATTACGTTATAGACTTCAGAATCGGGTGGCAAGAAAGACGATAGGGCAAACACTCCAGCCACTTGAGTCTGAAACCGATAGCCCAAATGCAAAGCCATGATTCCACCCATGGAGAATCCGCCGACAATCATTTTGGTCAGAGGAATTCCAGTTGTTTTTGACTCTTCTTGGATAAGATTGTTCAATTCATTTGCAGTGGCTTCAATTGTTTTCACATCTTCAGGGACAAATGGGCCAAGGGAAAGTCTGTCAAACCATATTCCGGCCTTCTAGTAATTGAAACAAGTGAGAAAAAAAGAAAGTTTCTTCGTAATTTTGTCATGTCGAAAGTCGAAATGGTTTTCATTGTACCTCTCCGTTGAGCAAAGTGTAAGGTCTAGTTGGGGCAGACGGATACAGGATGCGATAGTCGTGAAAGTTGAATTCACTTTCTCCGACTTTGTCAAGCCAAGCTTTCATTCCAGAACCAGTATCACCTGTTGCATGCATTCCACGAATGATTATTGGAATCGAATCAAGTTGAATATGATAAAAATGTGTGCTCATCCACTGCATTTTGGAACTTACAAGACCCATGAAGAATTATGACAGAACCTGCAGGTTTTTGTTTTGCTAACGGAAGTGTGATAGTTAATTTGCCCAACTGAAGTCTTTGAATTCCTCGAAATCCGCTCATTATAACTTAAATCACAATAAATTTGGAAGAAATACGTGTACAAATTAATAATTTTGAATTTTGAAATAAAAATATTGTTCCTTAAAAATTATGCGGAAACTGACAGTCGAATCGGTCGAATCGCATATTGGGAATATTCAATTTGTTTTGCCCGAAAAAGAGTCTACCGATAAGGGTACGGCCTATAGCAACGACAATAAAATCTCCATCATTGTGAATTTTTAGCAGTATTTGAACGCGTTCTCTTATCAAAATTAGGATATTGACGGGATAACGAATAAGAAGTAGGAATGTGCTATCCTTGCTTTCTCTGAATTGTATGTAAGTAGAGAATCACACGTACAAAGTATTCACTTAGAATTTTATTTATTAAAAACAGTTTTTACATTCAATGAATTACTAACCGATTTACGATAAAATGTAATAATTTCACTTCCTAACATTTAACATAGATTTTTATTTTAAAGTTTGCAACACTTAAATATACACAAAAGACCACACACCACAAACTTTCACTGCATTCTTTACAAATCTCATTTAAACACAGAAGTCGTCTAATTGCTGTTGCTGCAAACGTAATAATATTATTAAGTAAATTCTTGTACACCATATTGACACACAAATACTGCACATTTCGGCAAAGTACTGACGGACAAGGACCAAAATCCAGAACCACTCTTTAAATTTTATGACGTTAGCCTTAGACTAGTAATTTATTTAATTAGACTATAATGGTTCATTGAATGAACACAAAGAAACTAGGAATTGTTACAAATAAACTAGACTAGGGTTTACTAACTCAGACATGAGATCAAAAATTTGAATCCATTGTCACCACTGGGGTGTACAGAAACGATTTTTTGTCTGTTCTTACTACGGTTTGACTAGATTTTCACTCGAAGCCACAACTTGTTACAGTTTTTGGGCTTTCGTAATCCATTATTGGCTTATAATTGTTAAGCAATTTTCTAAAGTTTCTATTCACAAATTTTAAATACACTCGTATACTTTCTCCTCATTCCAACTCAAGAATAGCAATGCAAAGCAAATGCAATTCCAGCTACAAAAATTGTTATTTCACAAAAATTACAAATTAGACATAAGCTGCCAGTACGCATCTCTGAAATGAGTTGAATAGAATTTTACGCACTACAGTTACAGTTGTTGAGTCAATACCACCGCTATCTTCATGCAATTCAATTAAATTCTGTCTGTCAATCAATAAGAACTTTTTCATTGTTTACCACCACACAAGCCAAGTCAGTTTAAAGCGTTAGTTAGTTCCGCGTTTACAAACTAATTGGTACAAAGCAAAGCATAATTGCATCACTGCTCGTCCAATAATTGCACTACAAACTTATTAAGTGTACAAAATATCTACTCTACTTAAATCTTGACTAGCTTTGGGATACGTTTCCTTCCTACAAAATATAATGATTGTAAACAAACAAAATGCATGCATAATCGTTCGTAAGTTCAGTTTCCCTACTCCTACGCGTGTACTATACTCAAAATGTTTGCAAGTTGAATCTTTACTAAATTGTCAATGCATTCATTTCCTTACAAGACCAGGAAGCACTACTTTCTTGTTTTTTTACTTTTGACCAGATAAATGACTTTATGAATACTCTTGACATCTAAGTTTTAAAGTTGGTTGTTGACACCGGAATGACTGGAAGAACAAAATATGAACAAAGCGTTGCCTCATGTCCGCGGAGAAAGGGCTAAAAGAAGTCCTGAGGAATTTTGTAAGCTCAGATGACTATGGTAATGACTAATGTGATGAGTTAGACCACTCAAATCCGTAAACATCATGGGACAAAAAGCACAAGGGAGCATATTGGTTTTGTGTTCACCGTAATTATTGTTGTTCATTGAAGCGTGGGCAGGGTTGAGTTTGAAAGGGCTCTTATTCCGCCTGAAAGAAGCAGCAGACTCATTCGAACCGGAAGTCGGGGATCCCACAGATGACAATGGGGAAAGTGGAGATGCCAAAGGAGAGTTGTGAATATCAATACCGTGGGACGGTGATAAATTGTATTGTTGGTTTTTGTTGAGTCCTAAAGACAGGGAAAGCGGAAATCCAGCAGATGATGGTGACTTGGGGGGTAAGTGAGACGACAGATGATTCTGCAGAAGTTTGGCATGGCTAAAGCTTTTGCGACAAATGACACAAGTTAGGTGGGCATCCTTACTGAAATTGTCCTTCGGATCTGAAAAGTCATTAATTAAAACCGGTCATTAGATAATTTTCTTGGGACGAACAATTGCTTTCATATTTCAATTTGTTTAAAAGAAATTCTTACCTTTTCTGGCCAAATCAATAGGAATGTCATTGTTGTTATTTCTATCCTCTGCGGGGTAAAGACTACTTGCCGATGAACTTGCGGAAGTTGGAGATTTCATTCCCCAGTCTCGGTCATCGTCATCGGTATCCTCATCTGCATCATTCATTGGGGAAGAATCACGCTGAAAGAGATTTTCAGAATCCCTTCGAATTCTTTTTGTTGGCTTTTTCTCATTTCGACTGTTTGGATATTTCTTTCCAGGTGACGGTGATGAGGTTTGGCTCGGGTGATCTTTGTTGGCTCCACCATTCCGGGGCTTGTGCCAGCGTCGATGAGATGCAAGATTAGCCGGGCAGCTAAAAACTTTATCACATTCTGGGCAGCGATACTCGACATGAACAATGCAAGCGCAACGATGCCTCGCAAGTTCGAAACAATCTTCAAAAGCGTCCGAACAAAGGCGACAAACGTATGCACCAATTTTATTGTCGATTTTGGCAATCTCTGCTCTAGACTCTTCAGTGACTTCAACTGTATTGAAGGCAGGATCAATGTCCCCTCTCCGAGTGACCTGCAGAAATTAATATTCACATTTAGCAATATGCTTTAATTTCGCGAAAATTACCAAATTTACACTCTGCAATTAGCATATCTACGAATATTCAAAAGATTAAACACGGTAACTGACCTGGATTCCAAGTGTTGTCTCCTCGAATTTGGTTTGCTCATCTTCAAGCTGCTTTTCATGCAGAGCATCTTTGATATCACGAATTATTGTTCCAGAAACCGGGGAAGACTTGTCTTCATCGAAATGAAGACGGCGCGATGCCTTTGTCTTTTTCGGGGATTTCTGGCCGATTGATTTTTTGGATGTGGAAAGATCGGCAGAGCTTGGAGGTGTAGCCATCTAATGAACAAATATTACGGTATAAATAAAACCTGGAGATTGTTAACATATTTCTTGACACGACGCTAAATTTATAAACTCATCAACTAGAGTTTTATACCGAATTGTATATCCTCACCTCTTGCTTCCCTTTCAAGTGTGACAATTTTCGGACAGGAGTTTGAGGCTGAAGAGTTTGCGGGGTTGTCTCCTGGATCGCTCGCTTTCTTCGCCCAGAGGGAGAAGAGAAATCGGTTGGGGTCATCATCAAACTTCCGTTTGACATGTTTTCGCATTCCGATTTTACTGGTGTATTTTTCACGGAAAGGTCTAGCAGTCCATCTCCCTGTTCCGAATTCATCTCCGGACTTTTGGATCTTCTAAAATCTCTGACCCTAGGACTTGTTGGTTGTGGTGATCTCATGTTATACAAACCACCATCCATTAGATGAGGAAATGTTGCTTGTGGTGAATGAAGCAACTGTTGCATCTTGAGTTGGAGTCTTAGGTCATGAATTGAATTTGACCCAGGAGGCGAATAAAGCTCTTGCGAATGTGGTAATGATGAGCATGCGGGTGATTTAGGGGAAACGGGTGAAAAGGCAGACTTTGAGATTTTCCTCGAATTCATGGTCAAAGCGAGCGGAACGTGTTGTTGGTGGTGGTGATGGATTTGTGGAGGGGATGAAAGTGGTGAAAGACTATGATTTAGATTCAAATCATTCGTTTGTTTCCAAAGTTTAGCCCAATGAAGAAGAGCCGGATGAATTCCGGGCATTGCTGTTGCTGCGGTTGAGCCCATTGCTCCAATTCCATGAATTCCGTCCAAACCCATTCCCATGACCGATGCCAATTTGGACAAATAAAATGGATTCGATGATGTGCACCCAGTTGATGGCGGGGATAGAAAATACTCGCTCAGCGATGATTTGTCCATACTTTGCATTACTTCAAAAAATCTTGCAAAATCTTTGCACGCCCTTGGCCCTTCTTTGCCAAAACTTGAGTGATATTGAAGCTGCTGCAAAACTGCTACTTTCGGGTGGTGTTAATGAGGACTTTGCGACACAATATGACTCATTTTGTTCAAGGATTTTCGTTTGCAGTAGTTGTAATTGCGTTTCGATTATGCGTGAGTGGTATCGCCTTCGCGGTGCAGAGTGTGAGCCTTTCCCCCTTTGGAAATTTGCGTACCTGTACAAGTTTCAAGTCTGGGCTTGCCTTGATGGGCTCAGGTGAATCATACAATTCTGGTTCAGAGTTCTAGGGTTGTTGGTTGTCGGTCTTGCTACGTTTCTGTTTTGGTTTTGCTTTCATCCCCCTCCGAATCCGGAGACGAAAAAGAGACAGCTGGTCGCTTGCAGCAGCGTTTGTTGTGCTCTCTTTCAGTGTTGTTGCTTCTTTCTTCCTGGTTTTGTTTATATATTTTGGTAGTAGTAGGAGCGGAAGACAGGTAGAAAATGTTCAGCTTGAAAGGAAATGACAAAAAGCATAGGTAAGCGTTTGTTTGAAAGAAGTAAGGATGGAGAATTCTTGTGTGATCAGTGCGAGACTGACTGACTAGATTTTTAGATCGAGTTGACGAGATTACTATACAATGGGGTGTGTTGTGTGTGTACCTGATCCCCTCAACAGAAACTATGATTCATTTCACTGCCAAAGTATGTATGCAAAGTGAATGAAATGAAATGAAGAGTGAATGAGGGTAAAAAAAAGTTCTTCTACCTCAAAGCGAAAGCATTTGCACTTGAGCTGACTCAGTTTTTTTTATCAAGGTATGGTTATGACTAATGACTAATAAGCAAAAGTGACTGCAAAATGGTTGACTGACGGTGACTAGATTTTGCAATCGATTTGACTAGATCACACCTTACATGACTTCTTGGGACAGATAAACACAACTGCTCAGAATCGTTTGACCATATTTTTTGAAATGACTTTTAATGGACTAGAATTTTGCTGGAATAAACCAAAAGGAAATTTGACTTGAATGACTAGGCCTTTGACTAGAACCCTGACTAGGTGACCCTGTCACTAATTACGTAAGCAATTAACCTTAACCTCGACCATATTGCATTTTCCGGAAGACCTCGGCTAGAAGTTGGAATATGACATTTTGCCAATTTACAACAATATTGCTGTAGAATTTGTAAACCAGATTTTTCCAGATCAGTGGAGTGGATAATTTTATTCGGTCCAAATTGTTTTGACTAGTGTGCTTTGCTTTTTCCACTAATTATTTGTGCACTAGAAAGTACATCAAAAAACCTACTTTGACTAATTAGTAAGTTAGACTAGAATTCAGGAAAACTATTTATTCATTTATTGACTAGACATTCCAACTATTCATACTTTGACCAGAATCGCCCATAAAATATTGACTAGTCCGCATTCTCCGCATGTAGTGGAATTGTTGGCTAGAAATACGGCCGCATCTCTTACATATGACTAGTAGCTGACTGAAGTGCTGAAGTATATTGCAATTTATTTTGACTAGTAGGTTTGACTAAATTTGCATACAAAATTTTGACTAGTTAATTTAGGACTAGGTTTGGTTAAGTTGTTGACTGAATTTTAAGGGAGCTTAACCAATTAATTTGGAATGAAGCGTAGGGCTGACTAGTTTACTGTTGACTGCTTCGCACAATTGAAATGCCGAATTGCCTTTTGACTAGGAAAAGCCGAATTCGTATTGCCCATTAAAATTGCAGACTAGAAAAATATCATTCGAATTAAGCGTAAATTGAGTGTGACGAACTTCTTTGCGACTAGTTCTATAATTCTGGACTAGCGTTGAGAATTGACTTGACTTAACTAATTGCTACTAGATTGACTAGATAATCATTGACTAATTTAATAACTCGATAGACTAGGAATGCTGACTAACTTAGAAACCCGGCAAATAACTATTGACTACTACGGGAAAGTGACTATTGAACTACTAAAAATCGGAAAATTCTCAGTTGATTTCTGACTAGCAGTACATCAAAAAATTATTATTGCAAATTGTTGACTAGAAATTCACCAATTAATTGCAGACTAGAAATGGAACTAACTGTTGACTAGCAGATGAGAATATACTTTTGATATAATCCTGACTGAGTGGGATTTCAGCATCAATAAGACATTTCAATGAAGAAAATCATTAAAATTAAATTTTAGTGACTTAATTGATAATAGTTATGATGACCCGAATTATGAGGATTAGAATTAGTAGCAATTTTGTCCCTACCTTTCAAGCGATTTTGTTCGTTGACTAGAAATACTACAACTTCTCATCGCTTACGTTTTGACTAGATTATTAAGGACTAGTATTCTCTTAGAATTCCGACTAATTGGAATTCTATGGGAAACTCATGTGAAATTATTCTGACTAGTATATTGACTAGGTTTTCGGAAGTGCCGGAGTTTAATTTGCATCTGACTAGTTTCTCTGCTGAATTCCAAAAACGTTTATTATTTGCACTGACTGACTAAAAAGCGAACAATTTCGCAAAACTGTCTGACGCTGCAAAGTTGCCTAGTTCAATTTATTCAAATCATGCCTAAATTCTATTCTGGCCGGGAGTGTACCGTTTAGAATTTGGCTGAAAACGGATGACTATTTAGTAATTTGAACGAAAAGAAATATTTTTTCTGGACTAGAAGCCTGAACTCAGCTTGACCAGAATTCTGACCAAATCTTGACAGAAGCTTATGACTGAATGACTAACGACTAGTATTTAGTGGGACTCTTTGACTCTGACTAGTTGAGGCCAGAATTAAGACTTGACTTTGTTGACTAGATAGAGGAACGTGTGCTACATTTCTGCAACATTTGCTAAATTCCTAATAAGATTTTAATGAAAGACTTTCAGACAACAATAATTTGTCTAAGACTAGTTAAATATTGCATCCGATACGGCCATGTACTCACAATAAGTACAGTACTCGTCTACTATTCTTAAAACTAAATAATTGAATATAATCTTCCCCTTTTGATTTATTCCATCGCGACTAGATTTACACTGACTAGCAATTTGCCTAAGGATTCCGAGCAAGTCGTGCGACTACTAGAGTTCACTCAATCAAAATTTTGAAAATTGCTAGTAAAAGTTTCGGAGTGAAAGTATTCAGTTCCATAATCTCCCCTCCTACTAGTTCAAGTGAAGTGTGAAAAGTGAAAAAGTAAAGTATTTACGATCTGCGGTCTTGATTCTGTGATGTAGAAGTTGAAGAAAGCTGCTGAAGAAAGTTTAGTGCTTTGTGTTGCAGTATGCCCCGAAAATGCTCCCCGGTGTAGTTTTCTTCGTAGAGAAAGTTTCTGGATGCCTTCACGTTCTACCGATGCACAAAAACTTGTTGCGCCGAAATGTTTGACTAGACTTGACACCTTCCTAATAGGTCTCTTAAATTCTAAAAAGTTTGTTTTGTACTTCACAGGAATTTCTTGCTTTTTTATTTAAAATTTTAACACTTTTATTTATAATTTGACCAAAACACTAATGCTTGGAACTACTGACTAGCTACTATACTATAATATTGCACTGGCTTGACCTGACCTAGTTGTAACGTAAAAACTAACTTGTTGCTTGTGTATGCTAAAGACGATATCGGAATTGATTGTTGAAGAGCAGAATGAGCCAGAAGATGTTATTAGAAGAAGAGCTCAGGTATGACTGACTTTCCACTGAACGATTTGCTAGCTTTTTGGTGTTCGGTGAAAGAAGAGTGAAGCGACGCGAGTTAGTTGATGCTGAATTGTCGACGATGCCTGAAGAGGGGGGGAATATTTCTGGGGAAGCCGGAGGAATGAACCAATGAGTGAAGAGATTCTGAGTCTTCTGGAGCAGTTGGTGAGGATCCCAGCCCTATTCTTTGTCATCCAATCCAAGCGGATTCCCCGAATGCGTGCTTCTCTAGCGGGTGGGACGCTGAAACATTCTCCTAGATATCATTGGCTTCTCTCCGTTTAGACGTCTTTACCGAATGCATAGCTTTACTTCCAACAACCCTCTCAGAGATACCCGAACCCGACCTCCAAGCTTTTAGTACCTGATCCCTGGCAAGTCTTCAAATTACAAGGATTTTCAGATACACCCTTAGCCCGTGCTTACCTTGCCTTAGTCATTGCTCTTATTTTTCTTGAAGAATTGACGCATGAGGTTGGAATGGCATCTTTGGCTTCCTTTGACGTCTTGAGGGAAGTAGGTCAAACTAATCATCTGCAAGACAATCATGGGTTCGAAGAAAGTCCATGGTACGTTAGGATCGTAATATTGTCTCAATTTCTTGCAAGGTGAGCTTCGCATCAGGTGCTGATGACGGAACTATTGAAATTTGGTGTAGATACAATCTTCAAACACTTTGCATTTTAGTTATCCAAAGAATTCTTTAATAGCGAGTTGTATTGTTAATTTATTACAAAATAGCGGTTAGCATTTCTGTACGGTTCGCGCAGTCTGAGGAATTCTCAAACTTCCGCCATGTAAAGCTTTGCAAATTTATCCGTTTAAAAATATGACCATCTGTCACAATGGAAGGGCTCAGTACTAGTATTGATTTTCTGGTCCGGTTCTGGTCGTTGTCGCATTAGAATGAGACCACTGCGGAATAAATGCCTGTTGCTGATCACATAATCCTTCGTTATGTACTTCTTTCTCCACTTACACTTCCGTCATTTCGATTTTTCGACTCGAGCCAAAGTCAACAAAGAAGTACCCGATGTGGCTCAATAATCTGTTCAGCAAAACTGGAATTATGTGTGCATTGTAGTTTTTCCTCATACTTTTGCGTAAACATTGAATCTTAAAGCTCATTCAACCCTTGCCTTTAGCCTTTGGAACCGTGCGGTTATTTAACAGTCAACAACTCTAAAAGGCTAGCTCGGGCCAAGGCAGATGCATTTCCAGATGCGAAGAATTGTTTTCAATTGTTAAGCTCAGCAGAAAAACATGCAAGGCATTCCTATTCAAAACGCCGCTAACAATGCTCATTCTCAGGTTTATTATGCCGTGATGTGTGAGGATCTGAATTAAAAGCTGGCAAGAGTTGAGTGTCAGTCATTTGAGTTCAACAGCGATAAACATGCCAAAGCTGCTTGCTGTACGAGAGCCTGGTGGTTCTATGGTTTGTGGTTTTGGTTTTGCTTGTCTCACTCCAGTTTGAGAGGATGAAGGAATTCGTTAAAAAATCGATTTGATTTCCCCTTAATGGGGGAATAGAATTCATGCACAGATGTTCTTTTTTAGACGAGGAAATGAATACGAAATCTCACTCCTTCACTCTGTCTACTCCGTTAATCAGAATTAGACAGATAATAAGACTCAACATTTTTTTTAAAAAAGACATACGTGTTCAGTTCAGCAATCTGACTGAAATCCACACGTGCTCAAATGTTGTTCCTCGGAACTGTAAGCTAAACCGGTGCGGGTAGAATGAAGTGCGGGCATGTTGTGTTTGAGTTAAGAAGATAATCGAGTGAGAGAAGCTCATTTAAGTGGCTCACCTCACTCCATTGTTGTACAGTTGCGTAATTGTTATCTCTCTCTGTCTGCATTACATCGTGTAGTAGAGGATTGTTCCAAATGGCAGATGCTTCACATCCGAGCATACTCAACCGGGTAAAAATGGTCCAGCTTCCCGACAATGAAGCAGCTGGCTGGACCACTTACTCATACTCACGACTACGACTAGACTTGGCTTCATTTCCTTGTTTTCTTCCTCCCCCAGTTACTCTCCAGTGTCAGCATTTTGCTATTATCTACCTACTCGTTTTTATAACATCCTCTTTTACATCTCTTCTGGTTTAATTATTAATGACATTTTATAGACAATTCTGCAGCACATGTTCCCTGCATCGGAATCCGGAGCTTTGCATTTCATACACATGCAGGAATGAGTCAGGACAGGAACTGAGCAGAACAAAGGGAAAACTTCCCTCACAAAATAATCCTGGACTCCACTCAGATCATTGCGTTGCAGTATTTCACCTTTGATAACCCCAAATCCTGAATCCGAATCTACCCCTTTGCCTGGCATTGTTTCCAAAGCAATGGCATGCGACACGAAACCTCAAGGTGGGTACGCTTGTATTAGAGTTTTGCTCAACTCGAGAATTTGGTACTTTCATTCTCATCCCTCGCACTCTTCTTCCTGTGACGGAAGACGCAAAATCCGGCTGGTTTTCGGAGTTTCTAATAAAATGGGCTTGAGTCTGCTGATTTG
>JAQGCM010002328.1:0-11522 GCA_034699705.1 Hymenaphorura dentifera
TATGACAAATCATACAATGGGCTCATTTGAGTCTACGACGTGCATGCGACGTAATGATCATTTGATCATTTTATTATAAGGCTGATCTAGTGTCAGGTACAGTTTCTTGAGTTGCGGCAATCGAAGCCCATAGTAAATACCAATGTCTGAAAGTTTTGTCAATGCTGGAATTTTCAGAGTCCTCAAGTCTGAAAAATACGTTTGAACTTAAATTTAAGATTTATGAAGAAATTTCTGAAAGTATTTATAAAAATTCACTCACGCTCAAGTTTAGATAAAGATTCGCTGACAATCTCTGGGTTTCCGTTTTCCAAATTAACAGTTGATGGAAAGTCCTTAATATTTTTAACTGCATTCATGAGCCAAGGCTTTGAAATGCCAGTGATTCCATAGTCCGTGCATTGAGGTCGTCTGCAGCGCAATTCCAACACATGCAGATTGGACAATGACTTTATAATCAGTTGAATCGCCTCGTCTCCCAGTAAAATGATTCCAGTAACAATCAAAGCCGTCAAATTTGGTGGACAAAACAAATCAAACACCACTTTGCAGATTTTGAGTGTATCATGTTCGCAAATGTCTCTTCCAGAAATAAAATTAACTTGGAGATTTTGCAAATGAGGAACATGAGATCTTAATCCTCCACTTGTGTTTTGCAGCGCCAAAAGGAGTGGGCTATCAGGTACAATTACTCCTTTGTATTGCCAAAGATTAATTGTGGTGGCCAAAGTGTGCAATTTTTGGTAAACTTCCAAGTTCATTCCGCTCATTCCTTCTTGGTCTAAAGAAGCGTTCAAGATTTTGAGGGTAGTTGGCAAAGTGGCCAACAATTCACAAAGTGCCGGATAATGTTCCTCTTCAAATGGTCTCAACGAAAGTTCAATATGAGGAAGTCGAAGAACTTCCAAATTTAATTGGCTTGCAATAAAATCTTTCCAAATTTTGAAAAGTTCTGTTGGCTCAATAAAATTTTCATCACCGACATCTTCGTCTACCCAATCAGTCCAAAAATAAGTCTCATTGACTGGCTCTGACGGTGGAAGCAAAAATAGTGACAATTTCTTGAGTTGCATTTTGTTTGGAGTCCCTGGAATTGTGGGGATGAAGGACGCAAGGACTTCGCGATGAAATTTAGCGATTCCATCTATATCGTTTATAATAAATTCCAAGACCTGAAGAGTTGCCGAGTTGTTTGTCAAAATTGATTTGGTACTGTTCAAAAAAGTTGTTATTCGGTCGTCGTGATTTTCATCCTCTTCGTCTCGAATACTTCCTATAAAAATGTTGCAAAATCAGGCTTGCCTTCCAAAACTGTAAAGTTATTTTGAAATACGAACAAATTAATTTTACCGTAAAAGTCCTTGAGACAAAACTCAACCAGGTTTTCTGTTTTCATTGCGATTGAATTGTAGAGACGGACCGAGTCTAGAAAATGGAGTCCAAGCAATTTCAAAGTGGTCAATTTTTTGGCAACTTTTTCCAAATTGTTCTCCAAATTGATTTGAGAAAGTTGGCCACTAATATCTTCAAGATCTGCATTCTCTTGATTTTCACTCGGTTTGGTTAAACTGACGCATTTGATGCTGAGGAATTCCAAATTGACACAAGAAGCAATTGCAGCTTGAAGTGTGGTCGATGACAAATTCACTAAATAGTGCAGCGAAAGCGTTGTCACAATCGAGCCACGGATTTCAGATTCCCCAACAATCCTTTGTAGCATTTCATCAGCAGTAGTTACCTCCCTTCCAGAAAAACAGTCGGTAACTGTTATCCCTGACCAATTTGTAAATGAGTTTTTGTAGATTTCCAGTGTAGTCTCATTGCAAGTATTGAAAATTATTTGGTTCCGAAAATGATTCCAAGTGGAAATGAGATGGTTCCAATTTCGACAAACGGCTCTTGAAAGCGCAAGGTCGTAGGGGCTCACATATTTGAAGATGTTGTATTTCATTTCGGGCTAAAAATTAGTAAATCCAATTTTCAAATGATCGACGAATCTCATCTATTTGCTGCAAGACAATATTTTTCGTTTTGTAAATACCGGAAAATCAGCAAATTCCATATCGTATGGGGTGTTTTCTGAATCCATAGCTTGAAATCCAATTAGTTCAGAGGTTGGACAGATCTACACAAATGTGATTGAGACTGAAATCGATTGGAAAAATTTATCACATCATTTGGCCAGTGCTTGCTTGGCCAAATGGCACTTTGGAGTTTGCAAATATTTAATTTAATTTTGGATTTTGCTTGACAGGTAGGCCAAACGCGACAACGACGAGTCGGACTTTTCGAAATGTTGTTTATGTTTTATAAGTGTTCGAAATTCAGAAATATTTTGTCTCTGAGGAAACTAAAGCAATGCGAAGGCAAAGCATTCCATATACGTGAACTATAAAGAAATTCTAGGGAAGCAAATTTTCACAACAATAAAATTGGTTTTATTCCCACGCAAAAATATTCTTTGCCCAGCAAGCACGGATAAATAAATAAAATTACGACGACAACAACAAAACGAAAAATATTCATGTATCCCTGCCTAACTAAAAGTTATGCTTAAACTCTATACAATGAAATTACTACAATTCATAGCTCGTAGAAATTGGATGCAAAAACGTCATTAGGTATGCAGCTTGTAGAAGAAAAGAAAGAAGCTTACAGGGTAGAGTTGGCCATTCGCCGTTTTTGAGTTTATTTTTAAATGTACCCTGTCTAACAACTCACAAATTTGGGCACAATTTCAACTCCGGTCGGTCGGAACTCACTGTCGGAACAACTCCGGTCGGTCGGATCAACCGGTCGGAATTAGTTTCACTTACTGATGATTCAATGTAACTCAGGTTGTATTGTGTGAGCTATGAAATTGATGACCCTAATAAATCATAACCAAACCAAACCAAACCAAACTAAAACGTTGTTCTAAATTCTCAGACCGGTACAAATTCAATTCTCATGCTTTGAGAATCTAATATTACTTGAAGGTTTAATTTAAATTCCTTTGGTTCAATCGTCCAGTCTAGTCTTTTCTTTGAGGACAGGGTTTCGGCATGTTGTACTTTTCAAGAAGTTAAATATATCACCTTCAATTTCGTAAGATCAAAGTCATGATTAGAGCGTAAATGTTTCCAAGAAACTTTTCATGAGCTCTTGAAAAATTCGCGTAGCGTGAAGCTGACAAAAAGTGAGTTAGTTAGTTAGTTAGTTCGGCTTTATTTATGTGACGTCATTGTCCATCCAATCGTTTACAAAATTGAAACCAGCAATATGCTGCTCTCCCTCAAGAGTCACGTGTAATAATACTCTGATATTAACTACAAATATACAAACAGATAAAATAAATAAATTAAAATTAAAATCAGGAATGGGCTCCTACGCCATTCTGGCATTTTAGGCGGTCCGCCAAAAATGCCAAAAATGCAGGGCCGCCAAATGACAAAAATGCCAAAAATAGATTTCGATCAATTTGGGGCAAGTTAGAGTGAAATTTCTGTGTGCAAATGGTTGCAGCGCGAATAAAGTTTAAATTCAACTCAAAAAATATCAAGAAGTTGGTCCAATTGACTCGTTCTCAGTCACATTCAACTTGAAATTGGTTTAGAAAAGAAAGTTGACCACACCAATACTACTCTACCAATTCGTCCAATTCTGCCAGAAGACGAATTGAGTCGATGTTCACTGAAGGATGGATTTGATTTGATTTGATTTCTTTATTAACGTGATAATCCAAAGCAGTCATACATACGAAATACATACGGACCTGCTCTCCTAGTTTTATTTTCCAATAATCGTGGTGTTGTCAGTTTCAAAGGGTGAATAATTAAATGAACAGTGAAATAAAGTCATAATTAACTGTGACGGAGAAAAAATCAATTTCAGTTTGTATGTTTTGTTTTAAAATTGCCGGGGATTCCCACGTGATATCCCTCATTTTTGGCATTGATGGCATTTTTGGCGCCAATAATGTACAAAAATGCCACTTTTACTAAAAAAGGCGCCAGAATTAACATTCCTGATTAAAATACCTTAACTAACTTAATTATTGTTGTGATAGATTTTTAGGAGAAAGTTAGGGTCATTTGTCAGTATACATAAATATCCTCCCTTTGAGCGCTTTCAAGTTCTAAATTATTTTTGGGATTGTGAAAGCCTATGCTTGGTCAAGGCACATGGCGATGACGAGTCAAACCTTATGGTTAATTACGAGGCGAGGGATAACCATGCTTTACATACATGAATTGTTGCAGTTTTCAACTTGGAGTATATTTACAGCAGTTGCAGTTTGACTGTGGCGTGGACGGAGAGGACATCCTTTGCTGCTTAGTTTTTAGAGAACCAATTTTTATTTAATAAAATAACTCATTTATTCAGATAAGACAATTAAATAAATTGATTTGCACAAATTTCTGACTTCAACGTGCAACAATACAATATGAAGCAACAATTATAGTGATACCAGTTATCAGACGACAATAAGTATGGTCCAAGCGACCCATTTATCAAGAATGATCTTGAATGAGAATGAGTTGAATGTGGAGTGTGAATTCAGCGCACAGCTCAGCCGACGGCAAAGTGAAATTGAGCAAATCCTCTCCACTTGATGTTTTTCTTCGAGTTTATTTTTGAGTCGTCGTCGTCCTTCTATTGTACGTACGTATGAATAAAAGAATAGAAATTGGAACAGAAGAAAAGAAAGGATGCAAACTGCAAAAAAACTTGCTTGGCAAACTAAGCTTACCGGCTAGGGTAGGATAGGACAAGAGTAACAATTGGAGTTCTTTTGAGTGGAAAAAAAGCAAAGAAAAGAAAAGAAAATTGCCAATGTTCGTTCCCATTCTTCAGAGAACTGAGACTTCCGTTGTCTTGTCTCTGTGTTGTCTACTTCTTCGTCTTCTTCTTTTCTTTCACCAGCAACAAATAAGAATGGACAACTCAACTCGGTATGAACTAACTTACCCTGTGGGAATTTGATGAAGAAATATGAGGTCGTACTCGTGGTGGGCGTCACAGTCACAACTGGCAGAATTTTTATTTATGGATGGCCCAGCCCGGCCCAACTCGATTTCTCCGGTGGGCTATCATTCATTCATTTTGAAGAGTGTTGTTCTAGCTCAAGCCTAGCACGAGCACATTTTGGGCTAGATTTCTAGACTCGTACGTACGTAGGACAACCAATTTGTCATCTGTTTAGCAGCAGGATGGAACAGACCGTGTCCAAGTCCAAGTCCAGCGAACCTTCACATTTGATAAAGTCATGACTTTATTGTTTTCCAATTTCAATTTCAAACAGTTACATATCTCGCAGCGTCAGAGGAGCAAATCAGATGAATCTCAGAGAAAGTCAGTCTCCTTTCACTCCTCTACAGGAGTAGCAGTGAGTCATTTTTCATTTCATTTCGAGCGTTAACTTTTTTTCAATTTGAAATTCATCCGTCCGAGTGTCTGTCTCGTCGTCAGACTTTAATATTTGCTCCAGTCGAAACTCGAAAGTTTCTCGAACCATATTTTGAGCTCAACAGAGACTTTTGCAGCAGGGTTGACTGGCTGATTGATGCTGTGCTTTGCTGTAAACAAGTTTTTGTTTGACTCGACTCGACCTTTGCCATTCTTCTTACCTTTCAAAAGAGAAATGGCATTTTTTTCTTCTGCTGCTTGACGACTCTTACAGTGCAGTATTCTTAAGTAGTTGGTCTTTGACAAATTGATACACATATGCAAACACAACACAAACACACGGCAGGGCAGGGCATTCAACCGAACCAGACTCACTTTAGCAAAGCATGCATACATGCTTTGCTAAAGTGAGTCAATACTATGCCCTTCTCTGCTGTTTTCGTTGTTTGATTACGCCCAAAACAGAAAGGTTTCTTTTTGCTTTCACTTCGCTCTCCCTGCTTTCTCCAGGATTTTACGCCGCGAAGTTCTAGAAATCCATCAAGTTCTAATCCAGACACAAAGCAAGAAACTGACTTGAAATGGGGTTTGCTGTATCATTAATGAACATGACACTTACATATTCTATTTTTGCAAATCCCTTGAACTGAAGCCTTCACAATGAGACTTTCTTAAAGTGAAGACGTCAAATTTGTGAAAATTCTTCCTTAGAGCTCTTCACTTACTTGGTTGGTCTGACCTTTGACGCTTATGCTTCAATCCTCATCCTAGTGTTTTAAAGCAATAAGCTTTCCAAAATTTATGAGATTTTGCTTAATAATATTCCCGAATAGATTGCGTAATTTCCTGGCTCGACTAAGGTTGTTTTTCTTTTGAACAAAAAATTGGGGTGTTCCTCAAGGAACGGTTTTGCAAATTCATACGTTCATACTTCAAATTTTGTGATACAAACTCAAGCATGCATAAGTTCAAAGAAAACATAAGTGCGTGCATAGTACGTGTGTACTTGTCGCAGGCATGCATAAGTTCTGTCTGTTCTGTGCTCTCCTCAAGGACGGAAATTGAGTCAATCTAATTTCACTTCATTTGCAGGCTTTGAAATTCGATTAAAGTTACTGTTCATGAGATTTATGTACAAAACTTGTAAATTCCCAAAAGGAATATCAAATGCTTACATTATGAATCAGTCAGAGTTCTCTGTTTTGCAAAAGCTCAAAGTGCAAAAGTAAAACCAAGAGAGGAAAACTTTTCGTCAAAACTTAAGCTCGGTCTCTCTCGGTCTCGGTACGATTTATTAAAGTCATCAACAACATTCCTTTCATAATACGAACAAGTCGCATTAGCTCCAGGAAGCAAGGCTGTGTTGTGTTGATTCGGTTTTGTTGACATCCTTCTTACCCAAGTTTCAGCGCACTTGTTGACTTGTCAATCAAGTGGGAAATTAGCAAGACAGTGCTAGTGCTATGCTAATTTCATAAATTCTCCCTACAACTTGAGCTTTCATGCTTTTACCCAAATTTGCAAATTTCCAAACCAGCCACCCTTCTGATAAATGAAACTAATGAAACCACATGCTTTCGGGCAATAATTTTTTAAATTTGCGTGCAGAGCAATACTTTTTTTACAAGTTTCACACAAATTCAGATAGGAATTGCGGTTTGTTCAGCTGTTTGTTGTTCTTATCTCACTTTTTTCACAAAATTGTGCCATCTGCAAATATTGAAGCAGAGCACACTAACAAATTCAATGCATTGTCGCATCCTGAACCCCAGTTTTGATTTGGATACAAGATTCAAAGGTTGAGATGCAAATAATTAACTTGTTGGATCGAGATACGATGATCTATCCAATTACTCAAACTCCAACCTGACGACTAACGCTGACTACTGACTTTTACCTTTCTGATTGAGTGATTGCATCAAAGTCCAATTAAATTACGCATTCATGTGTGAGGCTGTGATTTTTACTTTCTGAAAACCTGCAGAATATCACAATAATTTCTGGGCCAACAGCAAACCTTGTTAGTTAGGGGCCTCTGAACTTGCTCTCTACTAAATTTTAACTTGCAAAGTTTTTTCTTCTTACAACTGCAAATTGTGCCATCATGCATGAAAACAGTCTGCTTACAAGCTGCCAGCCAGCCAATCTTCTCATCTTTTCATATCTCAAATTTTCTTTATTCGTCTTTGAACGGAAGCAACCATCTGTCACTATAGAAAGTAGTTCCTGATTGAAGGTTTCCGCAAATCATACAGGAAAAGTAAGCAGGAAGCATTTTTGATTGGTTAAATTTTTCAGTCGTCCACCCGATCCAGCCATTAATACAGATTCAGATTCAAAATTAGATTGTGTGTCCAAACTTGCGTAAGACGGCTCAATAGTTAGTCTTGTACACTTGTGGCCAAATTCAGTCAAGTACGATAGCTTAGAAGGAACAGGTCAGTTTGTGGCTTTCAACGTACAGGTCAACAGGTGGTTGGGCGGTAAAGTTAGCAAAGACCAGCAGTGGCAGTGACCAACCGACCTCTTCTCGTGGATTTTGACCACAATTTGCTATTCCCACGTTCGGTAGGAATACAAAAAAAAAAACAGAACAGAAAATTGACAAGTGACAACCGACAACTTTATTCGACGAATACGATTGATTTTGTGTAGGCCGAGTCGAGCCAGCTGAGTGATGCTGAGAACGAGAAGTTTACCATCACGAAGAAAGTCAGTCCCAACTCCCAAGTCCTCCAAGAACTTCCTACTTATTCCATTCAATCTGAGAAAACTCGTAAAACTTGAGTTAAACCATTCAAGCCACACACTACAAACACATTCAAAAGAAATCAAAATTGAATTGCGGCGCAGACAGGACAAGACAAGCTCAAAATCACGACGACGAGATACACGGCATAAACAAGAACAAGCCAACAGCACGTTGTATGTTTTATGAACGCTTTTAGAAAGAAGGGTTTCCTATTTATACTAGTTGAACACTCACAAAAATATTTCAATTTGATTTGTACGAAACCGGGAGCGTACCCGACACTTCAAAGGTGCAGCGAAGAGCTCGTAAAATTTTATTTCCTTGGTTTAAATTGCAGTTTGGACTGCAACAGGCTGCGACTGCGATGAATTTGACGGACGTGCGATGACTTTTTCCATTTTTACATCGTCACCTAGTCGCTTCTGCTTGCGGAGCCAAGTTGAGGAATTTTTTTTGCCTTTCCTTCGATAAAACGGGCAAAAATACTTTAATTTGCTTGGAGTACAAGTAGCGTGTCTGGCTTTTGCTCTGGCCATGCAAAGTTTCGGCTTGAAAATTATTGCACTTTTGCACTGCACAGAGCATTAGAGAAGGCTCTCTTTTAAAACTTTCACTTTCAGACTTTCCTTTCCTCTACTCTTCCTTTGAACGTGAAAAATAACATCAGAAAAAGCCTACAAAGTGCTCACATCTCACGTCCAAAGCATGCATAGATAAAATGCCTGCTGCAATCTGTTTGTTCTCTTGCTCTCTCAAAAGATGAAAGAAAACAAAGATTGCTCTTTGCCATTTTTGAACACCTGAGGATTTCACACGATTCATTCCTGCCCTCACCGGCCAGCTCAGAACTCACGAACTTTGAGTGCCATTCTTCTAGCTGGCTGAACAAACATTCAGAGTCCAGAGTGAACATAAGCTCGCTTAGCTCACAATTCTATGCTTATGCAATGTGTCACTGACAGATTTAGGTTGAGTGTCGTGAACAATCAAAATTTTGCAAATCGGTCATCGTTCATCATTCATCAATCCAAAACAAACGAATCCGTTTAATTTTTTTTTGACTATTCCCTTAGCCACATTTTTTTGACACTGCAAAGACTGCAACTTGTCGTCATGGCACTTCTAGATCAGGTTTTTTGTTAGGGGAATTGTTGTTGTAACCACGAAATTTCGGTCTGCAAGACTTCAAGGAGTTCGTATTTGATACAAAATTTGCAAAAGTTGTCAAGATACGACAGCTCAAAGTCAAAATTGAAAAACATTCAGTTCAATTTGTCTAAATTCTGTTAAATTCTACAAATTTCTACAAATTTTGCAACAATGGAAGCCGCTCAACTCCAGAATCGTTTTGATGACCTGCCACTCAAGGTATTTGGAATTGCATCAAGGCCCAAGGCCTGTGAAAAATGTTGTTTTGCAAACCCGAAATTTCTATGACTTAAATCAAATAATTTTTTCAAGGTGCTCTCGAATATTTTTGCACATTTGTCTCCAAAGTCAAGGCGAGAAATCAAATGCATTTGCTCACAGTGGAAGCAGACGCTTGATCAGATACCTTGTGCCACTGTAAACAATAAGAATTTTGAGCGGACGACCAAAATCACAGATGCAATTTGGGTCAAATTCCTAACTTTACGACAGAATTTCAGCAAGTCGCCATGTTTAAAGCGACGATTCGACGCTTAGAGTTCTGGGATATTACAGTTTCTTATAGTTTGCTTCATTTTTTGCGAGAATGTTGTAATTTTGTCCAAGAATTAAACTTCGGGAATGTGACTCTGGACAGTCAACGGAAAATAAAACTCCCAGAGGAGGGGTTGGCGCTTCCTCAAGTCAAGGCCATGACTACTAAAACAAAACTGAACGCACAGTTCACTGCCCACGAGTTGATACTTTTCAACTTCTTAGGACAAGTCAATTTTGGGAATTTGGAACAAGTCACGATTATCACGGCCTTTCACTGGACTAAAAATCCGTTTGAATTTGACGGCGTTGTTATAAGGGAAATGGACTGTCGACTTACTGAACTTGAGCTCCCTGCTAAAATCTATTCAGACGCGCTTCTTGGTTTACTGGTTAAAAATCATCACAGCTTGCAAAAGTTTGTTGCAATGGGTACAAAGTTGCGTCCATTCCGAAATCAGATTCAGATGATTGAAGAATGTATTATTAAGCAAATTGGTCAATTTCAATTGAAGCAAATTTATTGCGACGTACGTCAAGAGGTTACTGGAAATGAGTCGTCGCTAGTTGTCGAACGTCAAGACCAGTTAAAGAAACTTTGGCTCAAGGTGCAAAACATTTGTTGCCCAGCTGTGGTCAAAGTCATCAAAAGTCAACGCTTCTACTCTGGTGCAAGTCGCCATCTACGTTCAAGTTAGGAATCGCCAGGACCAAATTGACATGACGGACTTTTGTGATGCGTCCATTTTACAACATTGTTATCAACTCGAATCGTTGACCTGGGCGGTCAGCGAAATGCCAATCTCGAATGTGGCCTCTCTCCCTAATTCCTTAAAAATACTCATGCTAGCCGCCACGTTGACCCAAGACGATCTCTTCGCTATTTCTACACTTCACAATTTGAACAAAGTCGAACTTTGGCACAAGTACGAAATCGAAGCACTCGTCTTGAATCATGAAATTTGCCAAGCATTTTTGCGTATTGAAACTCTTGAGCAGATGTCTTTACATGGGTGCAGGGTTGAGCATACAATAATTATTTCCAACTTGTCGGAATCTCAGGATAACTTTGATGTTCGCTTTTTGGCGGTTAGTGAAGGTATTGGAATGTTTATAATGTCAAAAATCTAGGCTCTGCCCGAGCCTTCAGCTCAATCGAATCATGAATTGTGCTGAAATGCAAGTAATAAATCATCAAATTTTGTTCCGTTCCTCCGCTCTGTTCACCCGTCATTCCTTATGGCTTTTCTCAAAATCTTTGCCAAAATAATGAAAACTTTTTAACATAACAATGGATTCTAAACCTCGAATTCAGTGCAAGAACACAGCATTTTGTTGAGGTCAAGCGCACCTTTTTGTTACACAAAAACCGATCGAGGTCACTGGTCTCATAGTTCACCTGCAATGTTTGAAGTGAAAGTGACATGCTTTCACTTTGCTTTCACTTTCACCTATTCTTACACTTTGTACTTTCCCGTCGCCGTCAAATACTTGCCCTTCACCTTCGACTTATGGAGGTGTACTACATAATCAATATAAAAGCCCTGAGAAAACTGCATATGTTTTAAAAATTATCAAATATTGCGAAACATTACAAAATTCATTCCATGCATAAGTCAGACCTCAGAGTAATGAATTGTGTTGGCGACCTTCGGTCGCCGTTTGTTTATGCCCGTATCGTAGAGTGGACATTTTTGTT
>JAQGCM010002329.1:0-11519 GCA_034699705.1 Hymenaphorura dentifera
TGAAAATTGACGATATGTACGATGTCCTTAAGCAGGATCGTGCAAGTAATTTGGGTGGTCGACTCGAACAGTAAGAATTGTTTGGCAATTAATTGTTTTTTCTTAAGTTTGTCATTTAAAGATTTGTTTTTTAACTTGTGTTTAGAGAATGGGAGAACCAGTGTGTTCGAGGCAAGGCCAAAGGTCAAAAGCCGAGTTTACTTCGAGCATTGTTTGCCTTGCTTGGAAGATTCTATTGTTGGTCATCATTTTTTATGATCTTGAACGAGTGCACTCTAAAGTAAAAAACAAACAAATAAAATTTTCTGAGTCAGTTTTATTAAAACAAATATTCTTTTACAGAGTTGCACAACCAGTTTTTCTAAGATGGCTAGTAAAGTCGTTCACAACTGAAAATTTCAGCGTTTTTTCCACCCCAGAATGGGATCAATACATATTCGCCGGAGGACTTTGTCTTAGCACACTTTTCTACGTACTTTTGTTACATACGACTGTTTTTAATGCTTTTCATATTGCGATGAAAGCCAAAATTGGATTATCTTCATTGATATATCGCAAGGTACGAACTAATTCGATATTTTGACACAATGTTGCCACTACCATATTGTTATTTTCTCTAAACTCCTTTTGAATTATTTTCTAGTCAATTCGTCTCAGCAGGGCCGGTCAAACAGAAACAAGCGCTGGCCAGGCCGTCAATTTATTATCAAATGATATGAATCGTTATGAAGTTGCACTATTATTTTCGCCCTACATTGTTGCTGGACCGATACAATTGTCTCTGTTCACTTTTCTCCTTTGGCAGGAATTGGGTGTTTCTGCAATGGCAGGAATGGGATTCATTATCCTTTTGCTACCTCTTCAATGTAATTCGCTCTTCCTATTTATCTTTACAAACAATTTGGAGAAATTACTCGAATTCTTTGAGCAATTCTGTATCTTGCTCTGCAGATCTGGTCGGAAAATATTCGACCATTTTTAGGATGCGAGTGGCAAAGAAAACAGATGCCAGGGCTGGATTTATGAATGAAATTATCATTGCGGTACGAGTTATCAAAATGTATGCCTGGGAGAAGCCATTTTCTACTTTAATTAATTCATTGCGAAAGTAAGTTGACCAATGAGAGCATTTTGCTGAATTTTTAATCAAGTAAAGCAATAAATTTTGCAACTTTCAGGTTGGAGGTCAAGGCTTTGACACAACGAGCTTATTTACAAGCATTGTACCTGTCATTATTCCACATTTCAGCCAAGCTGGTGGTGATATTAACTGTCGTTGCCTACATTTTTATAAGTGGAAATGCTCTCGAAGCTGACAAAATATTTTTTGCAGTCGCCATTTTTAATACTTTGCTTCACACGATATTATTTGCTTTACCGACTGGAGCGTCGGGTTTGGGTGGAATTCTTGTTTCGATGACACGTATACAGGTAAGGAATCAATTTCAATTCGAAGGTGTTCATAAATTAGTGTTTAATTCGAATTACAAAAATGATGCCTTTCAAATACATTTCTATCACAGACTTACATGCTATTGGATGAGCAGAAATTTAACAGCAATATCTCCGCTGACAGTTCTCCTGCTAAACAGGCTGGAAAATGCACCCCCGCAATTCAAATGAATTCAGTTTCGGCAAGGTTAACAGTTTGATACTTAACAAGAATTAACATTTAAGTTCTAAAAGATTTGGCCTGATCAATACTAATTTTTCTAATAATTGCACAAATAGATGGACCAGTGACAGGCAAACTCTGACAAATCTGAACACCAATATTGAAGGGAACAAACTGGTAATGGTCATTGGTTCTGTTGGATCTGGAAAGGTATACTCAACTACTTTTAAGGTGGTTGCAAATGTTCAGCATATTTCAGCAATTTTTCCATTCTTTTTCTACATCAGAGTTCGTTTTTGAACATGCTGATTGCTGAATTACCAATTGACCAAGGAAAATGTGTCCTGAAAGGAAGTACCTCTTACGCTTCTCAAGAACCCTGGATATTCTCTGGAAACATTAAACAAAATATATTATTTGGACGAGAATTTAATGAAAGTCGATATAAGGAAGTGATTAAAGTATGTGCCTTGGAAGAAGATTTGAAACAATGGCCTTATCGGGAAATGACTGTTGTCGGAGAACGTGGTATATCACTCAGTGGTGGACAGAAGGCTCGTGTCAACCTGGCTCGAACCCTTTATCAAGAATCAGACATTTATCTATTGGATGACCCTTTGAGTGCAGTCGATACTCGTGTGAGTCGTCATATTTTCGAAAAATGTGTCAAGGAACATCTTCACGACAAACTTCGAGTTTTGGTTACTCATCAACTTCAATATCTCCCGAGTGCTGATCACATTATCGTGTTGGAACACGTAAGAAGTTTAGAGTCAGAGAGCAAGCAAGAGCCCAAGAGCTTAGAATAATCAAAGCCTAATTTCTTGATTTTCTAGGGAAAAGTTTTGGCCCAAGGAACTTACGAAGAATTGGTTGAACAAAACATCGACTTTCTTAGCTTGATCAGTGCAGACGAGCATGACGCTTCGCGAAAAACGAGTACAATTTCATTGACAACGGTAAACATATTACAATGGAATTTTTTACAATTAAATTAGACAAAAAAGATTAAGGAATAACGATATTTTTGTTTATCAAAGCCCGCAGCCCCAGCAGATGACAAGCTTGATGATGAAGACGGGCCTGAAGCCCAATTGGAGAAAATGGCTGTCGGTGGAGTATCGATGCAAACCTACTGGGCATACTTTAAGTCAAGCGGTTCAATATTCATCACAGTTTTGATTGGCGTAGGATTTCTAGTTACTCAAGTAGTTCTCAATGGATGTGAATACTGGCTGTCTTACTGGTGAGTTAATTTTTACTAATCTGCTAATTTGGATTCCTCAACGATTTATAGTGGAATAATATTTGGCTTCCCTCCCAGGACGAATAAAGCAGAAGAATCAGAGAATGATCTAAATTTTGACCAAGACCAATACCTTTATGTATATTCGGGACTTGTTGCAACAGCAGTTATAATTATACTAACCCTTACCCTGGGGTTCTTTAAATATTGCATGGTCATCGCCGTGAATATGCACGACGGCATGTTCAAAAGTCTAGTTCGAGCTCCGACGAAATTCTTTGACGAAAATCCATCCGGTACGAGCACGTTTTTATTATGTTCTATACAATTTTCACTCCGTAAAGTCGAGAAATGAACTATTTTAGTTGGTTTTTGGTTTTAGGTCGAATTATGAATCGATTCACGAAGGATCTAGCATCATTGGATGAAATGCTTCCAGAAACAATCTACGATACTTTGCAAATATTTTTGCAAGTTATCGGCATCATTATTGTAGTTTGTTTGTCAAACTACTACATTCTACTCCCAACGTTGTTCGTCCTAGTTGCTTTCTTCTACACTCGGAAATTTTACATTGGATCAGCCAGATCTGTGAAACGAGTCGAAGCATTGAGTAATTTTTATTCAAACAGAAATAACGAAATATGCCAAAAAAGATTACAATCACTAAATCTGAAACGTCTCTCTCTCTCTCTCTTTGTAGCTCGGAGTCCAATATTTACTCATTTGACTGCTTCGCTCCAAGGATTAGCAACAATCCGAAGTTCTGGTTCACAAAACATTCTTATCCATCAGTTTGGTTTATTCCAGGTAAAATCAGAAATTATCTGGCCGCTTGCAATTGCTTTAACTTTACTTCTATGTTTCAGGATTCAAATTCATCTGCATGGTTCTTATTCATTACGACGAGCCGATGGCTAGCTGTTTGGTTGGAAATGATTTCGGTTATTTATTTAACCCTAATCGCTTTCAGTTTCTTGATTATTTCTTCGTGTAAGTGGACGTAATAACTGGATTTTAATTTATGTATTAAAGAAGTGCATGATTTATAATGCATGTTTTTCCAAATTTAAATAGCAAGTGGCAGTGGAAATGTGGGACTTGCTTTGTCTTCCGCAATGCTTCTCAACATGAACCTGCAGTGGGGAGTTCGCCAGAGTGCAGAAACGGAAAACATAATGATTTCTGTTGAAAGAATGCTAGAATATTCCAAAGTCACTCCAGAAGCACCTTTAACTTCAGAGCCTGGTTTGAAAATAAAATTATATTTGCAGCAAAAGTATCGGTACTAATTTGCACCTTTCAAATTTTAGCTCAAAAACCCGACAAATCATGGCCGTCAAGAGGAGAAATCAAATTTTCCTTTGTTTCCCTATCTTATGGTGAAAAAGACGTTTTGAAGAATCTAAACTTTGAAATTCGACGAAACGAAAAAATTGGAATCGTCGGGCGTACAGGTATTGAATTTGACCGAACAAGGAGAAGCTCTCTAGGAAAGTGAAAACTACTGTCAAAATTATTATTTAATTTCCAGGAGCCGGTAAAAGTTCGATCATAACAGCACTCTTCAGGCTCACCGAGCCAAGGGGAGAAATTTTTATTGACGGTCTACGAATCAACGATCTAGGGCTTCACGATGTGCGACAAAATATCTCCATAATTCCTCAGGAACCTGTTTTGTTTTCTGGAACAATGCGCTACAATTTAGATCCTTTCAGCCAATTTAAAGACGACGAATTGTGGACAGTTTTGAATGAGGTATGAAACGTCATTGTCTAGTAATGTTCAAGCGTTTGTAATGCTTTCAACTTTTGAAACAATTTTTGTAAATTTTGACTCAGGTGGAATTGAAAAATGCGGTCCCTGCTTTAGATTTTATTGTAACAGACGGTGGAGGCAATTTCAGCGTTGGACAGCGTCAGCTAGTTTGCCTGGCTAGAGCAATTCTCCGAAAAAATCGGATTATTGTTATGGACGAAGCAACTGCAAATGTTGATCCAAGGTACCGCATAAAAATACAGAATCGTATTTAGAAAAAATATATATTCAAAGCAATGCACTGTATTCTTAGAACTGACGAATTCATTCAGAAAACCATCAGGAAAAAGTTTGCCGACTGCTCAATTATAACTATAGCTCATCGCTTACAAAGTGTGATGGATTGTGACAGAATCCTTGTACTGGACAATGGGTACTTAAAGGTCCGAGTCTGACTTATGAATTTATTATCATTATCCCTACCGTTTAATTTATATTTTCAATTTAAGAATGCCCAAAAAAATTCTCTCATATCTAGGAATACGATCATCCACATATCCTGCTCCAAAACCCAGACGGTTATCTGACTTCCATGATAAAGCAAGTCGGGCAAGCCGGGCGTCTAAAGATGCAACAAGTCGCTGCTCAGGTTATTTTATAC
Source organism: Hymenaphorura dentifera (assembly GCA_034699705.1). NCBI lineage: Eukaryota > Metazoa > Arthropoda > Collembola > Poduromorpha > Onychiuridae > Hymenaphorura > Hymenaphorura dentifera. The sequence continues at coordinate 5,281 of JAQGCM010002329.1, forward strand.
ACATGCTCAATTTTGAATTTCTAATAGGATTTCATTCACTAAATTTACAAATTTGTTGAATTTAGACGTATAAAGGCGGCCGCGGATCGTTTCAGTTGGAATCGTTTGATGAGCTAAGCAAAGCCTCTCTAGCTGATGACGGAGGCAAAGGTGACGACTTATAACCAATAAAATCTTTCGAGGATAAGAATTAAAATAAGGGCTTGGTGAATCAAATGAATCCAGCTTTGACTTGAAAAATCAGATTTATTACGTATAATTTTACAGGCACAGGGAAGGGAATGAGAATAAAAATGGCTCCTTTATATGTGTCGATATTTTCTCCATTCTTTCGGTGAAATAGTTCTTAATAAAACTTCATGTGAGCATCAATGTCTTTTCCAGTCTCGAAATAGACAATATTTGCCCTGATAATTACAAGAGAATCGACGAAAAATCCCTGCGCAATAATATGTTCAAGACCGTGATCCTTCCGAACAAATAGTGTATCAGTTGATCTCAGTTTCATAGCTGGACAAACGTCGTTTGGACCATCTCCGACGTAATAGACAGTTGCAAAGGGGCCGTTGTCATCAACATAACTCAGAAGAGCAGAGCCCTTGCATAAATTCCTTGGGCATTTTCGACACGTTCTTTGATCCTCATGGGCCCGAAAGATGAGCCGCGGCTCTGGTGGTCCTTCGACCCGTTTGGCACTATTTGATATAATCGCTTGTGGTAAAATTGGTGGTACTAAATTTGAGAGAACACTTTCAACAAAGAAATCGTTTGAGCCAGAAACAACGATGAAATGAGAAGTCGGGTTTCTATGAATCGAACCCTGGATTTTGTGGAGAAGGGCGTCCATATCTGTGGAAATTTTAAGAATTAATCTAACTCTGTAACCCGCTGCAAATTATTTCTGGTTGAGTTCTTACAAGGAACCAACTCAAGTTGGGTGACGCTTTTGATAATTTCATTGAGTGGAACTTTGTCTGTTAGTATGACATGGTCAATGAGTAATTGGCAGTAAGCTGCCCAATTGCCCCCATTGTAGAATTGAATAATTTTTGGTGGAATCTTGCTCCGAATAACAGAAGAGATGGCCGCTTCAGAGTCCTGAGTTAAAATTGTCTGGTCGAAATCGAAAGCGTACAGAACATTATCTACATCAGGGACCTGTTGGATATAACCAAAACTTAGTTGGATTTGGATTTCTTAGCCAAGGTTACAAAAGCTGAGTCATTGCCAAAGCTGTCAGAATACCTTAAATATCTTTTTGCGTCTGAAGAAATCAAAGATTCTGCGAAGCATTTCTTCAAAGGAATCCGTCTCCCTGCCCCTTTTCTTCAAACATAAAATTTGGATATACCACGATTTCTGCAGTTGAATTTTTTTTAAGAATTTTTAGCTGCCATATCAAGGCCATATCACACAATTAAACAAATTTAATGTTATCATTTTATCAGTTGTTGTGGGATCGTTTGAAATATCAAATCAAAATTTATTCTGCAAATTCAGGACTGCTAAACGTATTAAAATTCCATATTTTTCAAAATATCACTAGCATCATCAAAGTACACAATTTTCGAACTAATTTTAATTGGAACGCTGGAGTTTTTGACTGTTCCTCTCAGAATGCTTCTTTCCAAACCAAATCCTTTCCGAACAAAGAGAACATCGTTTTGCCCAAGTTTGAGCGCTGCACACAAATCATTACTTCCATCTCCAGTATAGTAAACTTTCTCAAATGGTCCGTTTGCACTTTTGAAATTTTCAAGTGCAGCTCCTTTGCAAAGATTCGGTGGACAGATCGCACAATGAGTTTGAGTTTCGTAAGGCTCAACTTTTAGGTAGGGAATGTCCGGACTGATTTTGCTGGCAATTTGAATTCCGATCTTGTCCGTCTCCGGTGTTGATGCCCAGGAAGAAATGGTAGCTTTGTTGGCAATAATTTCATTTGGCTCCACAGTTGGACTCAATTTACTCAGAACAGTTTTAATAAAATAGTCATTTCCATCGGAGATTATTATAAACTTGGACCGGCTATTTGTTAATCGACCTTCTCGAATTTTTTGCAAAAGTTTTTCAGTACCTTGAAGATGAGTAATTTAAGCAGAAATTAGGGACCCCTAAGTTTGCCATAACTTCAGACAACATTTTACCTGGCAGGAACTCGAGAGTTAGTAGTTGTTTTTGGATAGTCTCCATTGAAACTTTCCGATTTGCTAAATGTTTCATGAGCAAGTCCATGTATTTTGCCCAATTGTTTGTGGTTATGTAAGAATCTATAATGTGGTCAGGGACCTTGCTGCTGCCAAGAAGGGAGGGAATGCTGAGTACGGTTTCCGAATCCTCGTTAGTAATTGTCTGATCAAAGTCAAATGCGTAAAGATATGGCCCTTTTGTGGCTGACTGGAAATTTTGATAGAAGTGTTGTCAAATTTTGAAAGCAAAATACAGTGATCCAACTACATATAAACTTTCAGTGGGCACACTCACTTTTTGGCCTTCCATTCTTATTCCGGTAAAAATTTTGCGGTTGCAACTGCGCTGGATATAAATCGAATTCACCACAAAGTTTTTCAAAATATGTGCCAGACTCAACTTGTTAATAAAATTAATCATTTGTAAGGAAATCCTTATCTAGATCACAATCACAGCACAGGTTTTGATATATGCAATTAAAAAAAATAGTGACGAATATGTCAGACTGATTTTGAATTCTAACACGATATGAGAAATTCCGCAAGCCTGGCTGATATACTTGATATTTTCGACGTAACAAAGCCACTAATAAAACTTGATTACCTAAGTAATAAAAATTGGGATTTCAGATTTGTACTGACCCTGTCAAAATCCAGGGAGTCCCTCGTATTTGTTTAATTCAGCCGAGACCAGAGTAAGCAGAGTAAAACTTATAAAGCATTTATCTGATTTTCCATAATAGTTCAGCAAGGAGCCTAATAAGCTGGATGAGTCAATCAAAAGCACGCTTACGTAAGTTCGTGTAGCTTAGCTTACATTGTGTGAGCTAAGAGACTGATGACCCCAATAAACTGCAACTAACCATAAGCGCTTTTGTATTATTATTAATTATTTTATAGTCGTGTATATTAAAAATGAGCCATTCCAAGGTAGAGGAAATTGCAAATTTTAGGCAATTTTCGTGTGCGCCTAAATTAAAGACTGCATGGGAAGGGGCTTCAAAACTAATTCAGTCGTGCGCATTCAACTTTTGACGTCGGTTTGGACAGCATGGTTTCAAAACATCTGAGGTCCCGACGAATTCGAATTACAACTTGGTTGTTGAAACCGACTGTTTGACTAATTTGACTTCTTTGACGTTGCGAAAAGATGGAGACCAATGAAAAGCCCTGATATTAATTCAATTCAATTCCTGAGATCACGACATTCACGAAAGTCACTTAATCGAATATCGAAAGCAAGGCATATTGGCACGCAATTTCTTGTTACCAGCACACTACATGCATGCGAATTTGACGGCCTACTAAATACAAGCTGCAACCCAACCTCAGTGACTAATTTAATCTGCAAAACACAGTTTAATTTAAGGCCAGAGTTTTGATAATTTGTTATGTTTGAAGTAAAACTAAAATTTCCTTTCAAAATCGCATTTTATGCTAGATTGTCTCGTCTCATTTCCTCTGAGCTTGTTGGACAGACAGACAGACAGAACACACAGAACGTGAATGAATACAAACATGATTACGCCGAATTGACATATTTTTATTACATTTGGTCATTCACGTATAATGAATAGCTCTCATTAACTCTTTGACATTGCGAAAATCCAGAAGACTCAAATTACAAAATTTTCTTCTTGCCGAAGTTCGTTTTGGGTAGGAAAAACCTGTTAGTTAGTGCGTACCTTTCAATTATTTATTTATTGATCCAAGAGACAAGAGAGAGTTGTCGAAAAGCTCTCCAATGTTACATCCAATCCAACCCTCTCTTCTGGAAGACTGGAAGGAAAGCTTTGGTTACTCACCCTTCTCAACTATCGATCCATTCCACAAAATGCAATGGGGGTAGTGAAAAATTTCACCAATGGGGAAATCCTACCATCAAGGGATGATTCAGTTTAGTTTCTGCCAGGAACTCTACCAAACTACTGACTGGAACTGGACTGACTCGGACTTTTTTGACCGACGACTGATTTTTATTCATTTTTTTGAAATTGTCCATTAATTCATTCATAATTTCAACAGAGAAGACAATAAAAAACAATAAAAATTAGCTCAAAAATGTTCAATCCAAATAATATACAGATACAAACTCACATTCCACTCATTCCACCCGGACCTGACATATCAACAACTCCACCACAAATTATAAAAAACAACATGCCTCTCAGCAGTAGTACTTCTTCTCCAGATCCAAATAATTCACGAATAAAATTATTTGTGGGGCAAATTCCTCGCCATTTAAATGAAATGGATATTAAACCTTTGTTTGAGTCTTACGGTGTTATCAATGAACTCATTATTCTCAAGGATAAACTCACGGGTCTTCACAAAGGTTGTGCTTTCTTGACTTATAACAGTGTAGAAAGTTCCAACAATGCTATTAATGGACTGCACAACAAAATTATTCTTCAGGGTGTAAGTTGAATTTTGTTATTTAGAATTTATTAGCTTTTGCATTGAAAACATATTCGCGATTTCCAAAATTCTGCAGAGATAGTGGCTACTTGGCTGAAGGTGTTGACATTTTATCATCAAACTAATTAAGCGACATTTCTTCCGTAAATTGTCTAATGAGCAGAAGGTACTATGCTAAAAATTTGACACCAATTGTACACAACCTGGAGCTGGACACATTCGCATTGCACAAATTTTATTCACGATGATTTAAACTTTTTTGTCCAACATTCTCTTAAACTAGTCAGGCAGGCCATAACGTATTTTTCTTTGAAGAATCGATTCCCTGTAAGCGTGCAAGAAATGCCTGAATCAGATTCAGACTCCCCGAAGATCTCTTTTCTGAATAATGACTTACACTAAAGACCAGACGACAGACATTTCTAACAGAAGGCATCATCCCTTAGCTTAGCTTAGCTTAGCACCAAGCAAACACAACAATTACTGTATTCCTTCACCATAGACATTTGATTATTTAGATTTTCTGGCATTGTTATTGTGTGTACCCAGTAGAGTCAGGTCTGGAGTTTTCCCCTTCCTCTTCACCCTGCTGAAATGAAATGACTCACACAGAAAGCCCAGCCAGGAAGCGAAGCACCCAGAAATGTTCTCTGAGCTATCCAAATCCAAGTCCAAGTGCTATCTGTTCAGGAGACTAAAAGCTTGAGCCCTAAAACCCCGTATTCGGGTATTACCCAGGACGTTATTTATTATTGATTGAGAGATTCCATCCCCTCTTGTGATTCTCACCCTTCTATTACACAAAATACGAATCGATTGTTGCTGCTCAGCTCGGCCAACACATCAAATACAGACACACGAACCCACGCGCCACGCGTGCATCCAGACCAGACACTACTAAAGCGTAACGTCAACGTGCAGTCAAAATTTTGAGCAAAAAAAAAGAATTAGGGTTGAATCAGATCGAAACAGGTTCAGTATGCTAGGGCTATGCGTTCAAGTCCGAGTACACACATCCGACCCGGGTATTTTTTTTTGGACCTCGACTTTTACCCGGATCTAGTTTCTCGCTGGCCAGGAAGGGGTGTGGATCCTGCCTGCCGCGTGAATTGCATTGCTCCTGAGGTTATTCACCTGACGTCCTGGTTGTTTATGTTTTCATTTTTTATTCTTATCAGCTGCTCCTTTTTTGAGGTTTAATTCTAATTTATTGCACAAGTTTATCAAAGCAAAGTAGGTAGACTTCAGAGTCCAGACTCTCAAATTTTTACCTCGCTGCTGCAGCGGTGAACTAGTGCCAGTGAAAGAGTAGTGTTAATAAAAAATTCTTTGCATGAAAATTAAAACATGTAATTATTAGACACAATTTTTTCTATCGGCTTATGTAATCAACCCTAATCAAGGCATGATTTATTAATTCAACCCCTACCGAGAAGGTCCCATTGTTACGCAGATGATATCATTGCACCCGATTTTTCGTCGCGCGCATATTGTGCCCTACACTGTGCTGTGCTGTGGAAATGAGTCAACCCCGAAATCCCAGAAAATTCGGACGGATAGTACCCTGTTGCTTTAGGAAAGAAGCGGAGCAGGCAGGACATATGCACAAATGTAGAAACTTTAGACGGGTAGTAT
>JAQGCM010002330.1:0-11518 GCA_034699705.1 Hymenaphorura dentifera
GGGAAACATCGTAGGGGGGAATCATCGGGGGGGGGGGGGGGAAACGTCGGCATACGACAAATAAGATGCTTTAGTAGGTCGTATTCTACTGCAGAGAAGTAGAGCAAAAGATCTTAAAATATTGGACATAATAAATTGAACCAAGGCCACATAAAATGCAGCCGTTGCGTAACACGTTGATGTATTTATTCTGTCATAAATGTACAAAAAATTATAATTCGAACTCCTAATATGGATTACATGCACTAGTCGTTTAAAGTAGTAGGAAGTTTCTAGCCTTGGCCTTATTTCCTAATACCTTCCGAAATTGCAGGGGTTATAAAAACTTGCTTGACAAATTCCACCTCGGGGAGATTTTCTAACTCTTCAGATGTCATTACTAGAATTTCTGCCTTAGATTCTGTAATTTATTTCAACAGTTTAGTGTAAACCAAGAATCACTGTACCATACTATTTGAAGAATCGTTATTACCTCTATTCTCGAAAAATCGTTTTGGAAATATTATATCAGAAACATGACTTGGAGCGCAAACAACACTTCCATCGGCAATCTGTAAACAAGTTTGACCATCGATACACGGGCACGGTTTGCAACCTTCGGACGGTTCATTCAAAGGATTTCCGTAAAAGTAATCGGCACATTTTTCACAACGATGACCTACAGTATTGTTCTCACAACGACAGTCTCCGGTTTCTTGGTCACAAGATATAGCGTGACCATTACAATCACAAGGTATACATTTGACCAGTGCTCCACCCTCTTTGGACTCACGAAAGTATCCTACCGAACACGATTCGCAAAATTGTCCGACATAACCGTCCGGACAAATACAAGTTTCGACGCCAGAATCCGCATCACCAGAAGCACCCTTTCTGGAGCTCATCAATTTTACATTATCCAAAAACCCTGAACCTGGAGTAATTTTGAAACAAAATGTTAAAAAATGAAAGGATAATTTGTTTATCTAAATTAAAACATACTGTAGTTGAGCTTACCTTCTGCTGCGTATGTTCCGCGAATTGTAATGGACGTCAAGTTGGACAGGAGTGTGATGAATTCCGTTGAGGAATAGTTAGGAATCCAACCCGAACTGGGGCGCTCATTTAAATTAAACGAAAACTCATGGGATTTATTAGTTAGACCGACGAGTCCTTGCGAAATCTTTAGGCCTGCACCTTCAAATATAATGTCTTCCTGTGAAACGTGAGGCTCGAATTCGGTAACTCGAAGAGTGAAATTAAACTGCTTATTGTAGCTTGTCGTTTGATCTCCTAGAAATCGGACTGTGTCAAGATAAACACGCAATTCATTAATAATTAATGACCAATTATTGGTCTATTTTCAAATTACTGCTAAATAATACCAGAAGATTTCTCACCTGGCGCTCCAAAATAGATTGGTTGTGTGTATTCATTATCAGAAGGATTTATCTTAAGATTTTGTGTGAAAGCGTTGTGTAGAACATTTACTTTCCATTTCTGCTTATCTTGGGCTGACCATTGTTCAGTTCCTCTGTCAAATGTGCTCTGAATTACGACTGTCAAGAGCAAAAATTGAATTTCGAAGCATTCAAATCAAAACTTCAACCAAATGAATAAAAGAATACCTTGACCATACCCTTTGGCTGAGTCACAAGTTTTCGAATGACCATTACAAAAGCATGGGCTACAACCAAAGTCACTTGTTTCCTCCAAATTAAAGTGTCCGGGCTTGCATCGTTCGCAAGAAAAACCATCAACATTTACTTTGCAAGCACAACTTCCGGTGATTGAATCGCAAAATTGACTACCGGCATTATCGCAGTTGCATTGTTTACAACCGTTCTGGTTTAGGCCGTAGAAATTTGATACACATGAATCACAATTATTTCCTTTGACTCCAGGTTTACATTGACATTTTCCAGCATCGTCACACTGTGGATTCAGCGACCCTTAAATCCAAAATTACCTATTGAATTCATGCAATCTGAGACACTACCTGGTAGTAATTACCAATTTCATTGCAGTGACACGGTACGCAATTTCCATCCCAATTTTTCACGAAATTTGGTAAGCAAACGCTGCAGCTAACTCCGGTCCCGTTTCCTTCACAAAGTTGGCCGATTGCTGCTTCTGTTGGTGATTGCTGATTAATAGCATTGTCCTCATCTGACACATTCTTGCAATTCAAACCTATAAAAATGGAGAATTTCATTTCAAGCAACCGCGATATTGTAGATTCGATTTAAAATTAAACCTACCAGTGGGATGTTCTATGTGGTACGAATAATGTGTTGTCGGGATCAATCCTTGTCGAACAAGCAAACTTGCACCAGGACCAGGAGGATTCGCTTTTACGATGTTTTGGTAATATTCATTCCATTCGGCTTCAGATACTCTTTTGTATTGTGTAAATGAAACTTTACTTCCACTTGATTGTTTTAAGCAAGGGTTTTGTGCTCGAACATCACTGGGACTTACACAGACCGTCAAAAGGAAGGTAAATAGGTAATTACGGATCAAATAATAAACGAGAATTTTGATCATTATGAAATGTTTTGTGTGAACGTGGCATACTTGAGTACTTAAATGGTGACTCTGCCAGAATTTGTGCACACCAGTAAAGGATTCGCTTGCAAATGCAAACAATTTTATTTCATCACGTCAATTAATGAGGATCATTTTAATGCTCATCTTTTCGTGCCTCCCAAAAGTCCCAGGCAATTTAGTTTTCACACAGAAAATAGAAACACAACGATGTGTTGCGCAAGATTTGTTGTACTTTTTACAGGAATGTTAGATCTGTGCATGTATGTAAACACGTATTTCACATTTGGTAAGGTAGTTTCAGTGCGTAAAAATTCTTACAAGTTCAGAAGATCCAGCATATTTGTAGTACAACAGATTATGTATTTGTATGGTTATCCGCACGATATTTACAAGTCATCAATGTTTAATCAGCTGCTTGATTGGACACACGACCATCTGATGTTCGCATTACTGCAAACCAAGAAAAATGTTTGACAATGCAACCAGTAAATTTTATTGCTAATCGCTAACCCTGTCTACATTCTCTGCTACTTGAAAGCAAATGGGTTGCATTGTACTGCACACAAATTACAAGTTATTCTTCAGACTCAGTTGAGAATTTTGTTGTCTTTCTGCGACGGAGGTGAAAATTCTTACGTTACATGTTCTATCTCGAATGTTTTCGAATACAGTTAGTTCAAGTCCTGAAAAACTAGAATATCGGGAAACCGAACAGTCACAAGCAGTACGGATCAGACAATTATGCTAAAAAGTTTGCATTCAAAATGGTAGAGTAATCAAACTCATTTGCACGTGTTTTCTACTTTTTGATTGAGTCAAGGTTAAAAAATGAGTTTGGCTCCGCATTTGCAGTGTAGCATCATAATGCTACTCAATAATGGCTGCAGAATTTCGATGCAATGAACTTGATAGCTTGATTGTCATTTCAAGTTAACAAAGTTAACCCAATAATTATTACTGTTCGTGATACAAACAAATTAAGTGCTCTCATATGACTAGAGGTGCTTTTATTCCAAAAAGAAGAATTTAAAATTGTCAATATGTTATAGCAAGTTGAGGTTTAGAAAGTTGTGGCTTTAGTTTGTTAATTACAGAACTATTCACACATAATAAATATTCAACGAAGAAGTTGAGCTGCCAAATTGCCTGACTATGGCCATGTGGTAATTGCTGAGTATACACTACAGTGAAACTTCTTTAAATTGCTTGGAGGGATTGCATTCCAGGAACTTTTCAAATTCGTGGAGTAATGAATTGTCATCAGCGGTGTCCGAATATTTTGTTGATAGCTCTAAAAGATAATAGGCAGAGTAGTAGTTTACTGATTCTGTTTATCAATTCAAATTTTGAATTTACTATTCATAATATTAATGCATTATTTCCATGAAAAAACTTTCTTATAAATTGCTAATACTAAGGAAAAAAGGTTGGACCAATCGAAAGTCTAGCGACGAAAAAGTCATTTACCATTTAATTGACTTTCATGGGCGGAATTGGCGTTTTCGGCAGGAATTGCCATTGGTGTTGAACTTGGATTTGCTATATGTAGTTGACTGATTTCTAAAGGCCGATCAGCATTAGGTTTCTGTTGTTTCGTTTCAAGATCTAAAATATTCGGAGATAAAAGTAACTCAGCTTTCGATTTAAAAAAAATTTAATTTTTTTTCCAATTGAAAATACAAATTCATGTTGTTTATTGAAAGGTTGAACATACCTCTGAAAATGATTTTAGATTCCGCTGATATATTCTCGTGAGACTCTGGCCACTTTGGGAACTCAATTTTGTAATTTGAATCAGGATGAGTGTTTTCATCTTTGAAGATAATTGGAGTCGTATCAATCGGGTTTACCGTTCGTTTTGGAGGTTTCGGCAGTCTGTAATGTCCTTCGGTTTTGGGCTGAGAATCATGTTGAATTTGGTAAGAGTAGTGTGATGCAGGAATTATACCAAATCTTACTTTCAGTGGCAAGATTGGTCGCAAATTGTCACCGCGGTTCCGGTAAAATGTTTCCCATTCACTAGGAGAAACTTTTATATATCTAGTAAATGATACTTGGCTTGTAGCAAAAGGGAACAAATGCACTGTTGTGATAAATTGGAAAAGGCAGAAAACCAGCAGACTTGTCTGTATTGATTCAGATTTCTTCCCACTAACGCCCATTTTATTGTGTTTTTTTGCAATTCAATTCAATTCAATTAAACTCAATCTACTCTTACTTGGATTGATTCAAGAATTTATCTGGTTTGCTTCGATTGTAATGTTACGCTTTTATACGATGAGAACAAACAGACCCAGACCCAATAAACCCAATCCATTCCACTCGTTTCTCATGGTGTTGTTTCTCCGGAATAATGGAGCATGGCCAACGGAATTTTTGGCGTTCTCAGAACATCAGCTAAAGTTCATTCTTGTTCTTCGATTGAAACCCTTTAAAAAACTGGATAACTCTAGGAATTACAGATTTCATTTGAATTTTCCTGATGGCGTGGGTGGAAGAAATATTCTATACTAATCGTGTATCCACTGTCGTTGAATTTTACACTTGCCAAAAACATACGAGGTTCCTGGAATGCCCAAATTCACAGTTTTAATTTTGGTTCTGTACATCTTGTAACCTGTAGCATTCTATTTGGATTTTCCAAGCTTTCAAAGTGGAATGAATAAATTATTCCAAACCTAGTCTCCCAGACTAAATCTTATGCAGGCAGTGTGCGGTTCTATTTTTCGTTAGTCGTTTGTTTATAAATGTAAACTCGTTTAGCAAAAATGTGTTTGAATTCTTCTCACTCTATCAAAGTACTTAGAGGAGGGGCCGCGGGCGATTCTGGTTTTTCGACCAAATATTGTTGCAAACCAGTATTATGAATAAATTATTATTGAATCGAGTCAGAGAACTAAGAGAGATGGAAGTTTGCGTTCTTGTGAATAGTCTGCAATTAAGTGTCTGATGTTGATTTGGAAAGTGGGTATTGCTTTAATTTAAGAGAACGACTTTATAGCTACCGTGTTTTAGATGATCAATCAATGAAACTTATTACTGACTCTGTATTTATAACTACATTTATAAGCTAGTCTAATTTTTAATTTAGCTAAAATCCTTCGAACTCAGATTCCACGATTTGGTTTAAGATTTTTTCTGCAAGGGGTTTTGAGGCACGTAGTTTTCTTCTGAACAACCAAAGTACTTCGTCTGCCAATTTGTACATATTGGTGGTGTCCTGAAATTTTATTGAGAGCATGAAATAAAAAAATTAATCAATTATCAATTTCACATATAATATAAGCAGTACTCACTTCTTCCTCAAACACAATGTTGACAAAAGGTGAGACCCACGGAGTAGATTGATTGCAATGAGATTCAAACAACTCAAATATTGATGATGTTGTTGAATTATTGGAAGCTCTGCTCTGCAGTTGCCGATTTGCATCAACAAACAACTTACCTTGCCCACGGCATGGTTTGAAGACTTTTCTGCTCGACGAGGAGAAACTCGAATTTTTGTGTGAAGATTGATTTTCTTCCTCGAGTGTTTCAAGAGATAGTGAACCTTCTGAGAAATATCAGAGCAAATTTTTTTAGCATTTGAAGTTCATTTACAGTGGGAAAATTATGACTTCTGGAAATGGAATTATGACTTCTGGAAATTGAACTAATTTTTGCAGGTCGCCTACCTTGAAAACCAGATGAACTCGATAACCTGTCCATTTTCTGGTTAATATTTCTTGGAATGATAGAATCGCTCTGGGAGATGGGAGTTCCCAAAGTGCTACTTTTTGATGAAAATGTCAAAGTCGGTGAAGTTGAAATATCATTGCAAATTTCTACAACCAAATCTGTTTTGGTTTTTCCAACTTCACTCTTAACCTTAGTCCGGCTCTCAGCGTCGCAGAAATATGAGGGTTCACTTTCGTATAGTTTCTTGAACTTTTTGATTCTCATTTCCAGTATGTTCACTCTAGATAAATAAAAAGTTGTGAGAAAGTGTTTGCGCTTTTCAATTCTCTTAGCGAATGCAGTACATTTTCTACCTGTATGTTGGATGTCGGAGAATGTTCTTAAAATCTGGTGTGGGTTTTAATTTTCCATCCAAAATACATTTTCGCAATCGCTCATATTCCCTGCTTACTCGATTCTGTGTCCGTTTCTTGAATTCCTTATTGGCTCTAGCAGAATAGCTTAAGTCGCCTTCCCATTGTACATTTCGGGCTAACCCCGAATTAGCTAGTTGGAAATACGGGTTGTATTTGTCGGACAGAACATTTGATGAGCCAAATCTTAAAAATAGTGGGATGCAGACTTAAAAATTCAATTATTTTTGGCAAACATTTGGAAAGGTTTCCCAAATACAAGAATTAATCATGATGTTACCTCAAGTAACGAGCTTGCAGAAAGTGTTGCATGTATTCGGACACATTTTCCTTAAGGACCGAGTCACTCAGGCCAGCAGAAATCCATGAAGAAATAACCATTTCTTCGCTGAGATGTTGATCTTCCCAAATTCTAGCTAGACGAACTTTCCCAGCCTTACTAAAAAATGTGCAATTCTTTTTGCGGGGTATTGTGTTCTCAGAGAACCCACTGGTAGTCGATTTCAACATAATGGCAATTTACAATGCTACAATTGTTTTGAAATTTTGGGATTAAAAAGTTTGGATTCTGCACCTTTCGTCGTCATTCCGAAATGAAGCACATTTTCTGGAAACGAATGTTTTATATACCACATTTCTGCTCATTGTTCAACTACTTCATCATTGACTATCACAAAATCATACTTAACCTTGACGCACTAGAACTGGGACTTGTTTCAGGTGAAAGCAATTGTTGGCTGGTCCTTTGTGTTGCTGTAATGAATGGGACATAGCAGGGGAGGGAAAGTTGGAGCAGGAAAAGTTCACACTCTACGCTCTAGTGTCTGTGTCAATATCTTTTACAATAAAGTGTCAGGAAATGAAGGAAATAATAAATGAGTTTTCTTTCTTAGAATTTTGGTGTGAAATCTTGCACTTGACGTTGAAAACCAAAAAGTATACCAAAAAAAACAAATTGATTGTAATAGAAAATATAGCTCAGAGATCGATTGTAAATTACAATTTGGATAAGATGGATGCACTCAACTCTGACTGCGTGTGAAATAGGTCGGCTGCACTGGCTGTTATGTAAAAATCAAGGACAAAACACAATTTTTGTTTTTGAGATCAGTTTTATTAACTTCATGTTAGGAACTATATTTGATTTGTAATTGTTGGCATTTTTTAAAAATATTTCAGAGGTTCTTGGAAAATTTGCTACGATTTGGGACTGGGATTTCAGGTGGCACAATAGGCCAAGGCAAAATTCAGAGTTGCCTACAATATACGAAATCTCAAGCATTTAGCAAAACCTACTTGCGTTCCGTGTCAATTTCACGTTCTGAAACTAAAAACTTAGAATTGAGGCAGCATTGTCATATTATTCTTGCAACAATGTCTGGCTGAAGAGCCTGTTATTTTTCAGCCTTTTCAATATAACTATCCGATTGTTGACTGTAAGGTTTATGAATCTGTTCGTGGATAAGAAGGATGAAGCTTTGAGAATCGAATTTAATTCATTTACAAGAAGCAAATTAATGATTGTACTCACTAATCCCACGCAAAATCCACTCAGCAATACTTTGCTCATGATTCCCATTTTTATATTGAACTGCAGACGCAAACCTGTCTTTGACTTCTCCAATATTTTTGCAACTTCAGTCTTCCGGTCTTCAGACTTAACCTGTTAAAACGAAAATGACAACAAATTGCATTGATTTCGAACACATCCAACCAAACAAATAAGTGACAGTTGTACTGAAAAGTAGGGTTGACATCCACAAAATGAAAAACAAGCAGGTTGGTACTCCACATAGAAAACTACCCTTCCTTCCGAATCCTGAATTTTGAAATCAGTTTTGGAATTAAAGCAGAATCCAGAGTCCTCTTCGGCCGTACCAACTAATAAATCCGGGGGAGCATAAACCGCAAGGATCTAAAATTATAATTTATGAAATTGCCAGAAACCCCAAGTGATACACTTGATGAGTTTGTAGCTTTTTGGAAGGCATACCATTTTCTTTTTAAGGCAGGATTTCTCTTTGTAACAGACGCGAGCAACGGCCAGTTTTTGATGATTTCGTATTACAACATTCTGCAAGCTTCCAAAATAACAACAATGAAGCTCCTCAACCGCTGTAAACATTAAGGCATTGCTTGCTTTCGAGTCCCTGATCGAATAATGCACGTCCCAATCGCATCGGCAGCACCCTACATAATGTCCAAATTCGGTATCCACATTTATCAAACTGACTAATTAATGTTATCACGATTGCATTGACGTTCTATTAGTAAAGAGTTCCACCAGCCAAATTCATACATGTTGTTAAAACAAGGCCCAGAAACATTCTCGTATTTGGAACTATGTCGTTTTTCTTACTTTCTCCAGCAAATTTATTGGAGTGTAGCTACGTTAAAAATTTATCCTATCCGACTTACCCGAATCGACCATGATCAAGATCGAGTCTGTTACTGCAAGGGAGGAGAGGCCATTAAATTTCCAAGACTCCTGGTCTTCCGACGAAGCAGGCGGCGTCTCTAATAAAAAGAGTTCATTTGATTCAAATTAAGGGATTGCAAAAAAATTGAATTTTAAATTGATATTTCTTCGAAAACTGGAACTGCAGAGGCAGAGCCTTGTCGAATACTGCAATCAGTAACTATGCACAAGAGGATGCAAATTGTGAATTATGCTTAGCAAATCGTTTTTGCTTGCATGCAGTACTACTTTCAGCATTTTCCTAATTTGGGAATATTAATGGTTTACCAAATAATTAAATGTCTTGTCCCTTTAAAATTAAAATCCCAAAATGGTTGCTCGTCCTTCGCTAAGCTTCAGTAGAACTGAGACTGAACTGAATAAGGCTACATCTACGCAGTAGAGACGAACTTGGAGGTCGACCCTATCGGTTAAATTCTGATAGGGTCGAATGCTAGCTGTAAATCATGGCAAATAATCGTATCCATTTGCAATTATTCGTAAATTCTCTTGCTCGTAAATTTACATAATTTACTGTGAATTCAATTTTTAATACTAACTTTTGTGGCTTACGTTACCTTCTCTAGTATCCAAAGAGATATCTTGCTTTTTTGGCTGTTCAGTTACAATGTCACCTGATTCACCATTACTGATTTCAGTCTGTTCGCTGAATGAAATATTAGGGGCAGCCATTGCAGTGTGCCTATGGCACACTTGAGGTGACGAAGTGTACTAACACTCTCATTCTCATTCCACATTTCAACATACAATTGACTTGTGTTCCATTAGGACTAAGTGCAGAGCTTTCACCAGCATTTTTAACTTAAACTTTCATGCCTTGAGCAAAGTCATACAAGAACAAGAACTTGATAACTTTGCACACCGGCCGCCCGACCAGAATTCTTAACCTCTGAAGAATTGACAAGTAGCCACCTCTGTTTCTTGCTGACCTAATCAATATTACCCGGCATTCGACAAGAAGTAGGCAGCTCAGAATCAATAGTTATCAAAGTTTTAAGAGTTGCTCATGAGAAAGACAACTCAATATTTAATGCAAATGCATGTAAGTTAAGCTAGCAAATGTCCTAAATTGGAATCTTTCAATGTCTTATCGCTTCAAGCTTACTTCTCGCAAACATGACGGAAGTGTCCTTCAAGAAGTATCATCATTATTGAAAATGTTCTTGAGATACCAATTCTTATCGTCATTTGAATGTGGCTTGCGCACTGGAATTATGTTTTAAAGTTTTCTTTTCGTACATCGATTTGAGTTATATTAAAGGTATTGTGAAGGACCACTGTTTCAATTTGAATATTAATTGAGTGAAAGCAAGTGGGCCGAGACAGACTTACATGTCTGCTCTAATTAGCTTATTCCTCTAACACATTATGTGAACGGTGTAAACAGCTAGAGTTCTTCCATTTGATTTATCATTGGAATGAGCAAGGAATGTTTGACTTTTAGATCCACATTTTCCACATTCCAACTCGCCAATGTAATGTAATACGGGAATCTTACAACGAATTGCATTTACTCTAATGTCTTGCAGTAAAGACTAGCGATTTCTCAAATGTAGCATTTTTGTGTTAAGCCTGAGGACATCCCGGGCAAGCCGCTTCAGACTTCGCTTTATTTCGAAGAGAATAGTAATTCTGAGTACAATTTACGGTAAAATCTGTTTAGGGGTAGTGAGATCCCCAAACGTATTCCACGACCCCCCCCCCCCCCCCAACAAACCGTGGAATTCTTTTTAGGTTAGACCGTGTTCATGTTCATTCTCGATCAGAGGTTCATTAGAGAACTGTCCATCCCGTCTCACAATATTCTTGGGTATTTATACAATCTTTGAGACATGAAAAAGTTTATTAGTTTTTGAGATAAGGTTGAATTTGCAATATTCTTCGTCGACTGTCTGTGCTTGCTACGGTGGTGCGGTGAGAGCTGTAAATTGAAATCCCAGGCATATAGTGTGGAAAAGTGACAATAAGTCGTAAATCTTCGTCATACATGAAGTTAGATCTTCATAAAAGTTATTTCACAAGTACAGAAGCTCAACGGAAATTTAGCGGTAAGAATTTCAGCTGCTGTGACTTTTTAATAGGCTGAAATTTTGTCCCGAATACATGAAATCGCATCACACTCCCACTACTACATCTGTTCATTTGCGAGGTGAAGTTTAGATAAGCAGTGCAAATAATATCTAAATTTTAATTTAACGAAGAAGCCGCAAATGTATAAAATGTTGCCAAGATGATTGTAATTTCTTTGAGGTTCGCAGACAGATTTCACTTCTGCTTTGTTATTTGTTGTCGATAAGTATGATTTTAAATCAACCATTTAGTGTTCTAGCCATAATTACGGGCAAGATACCTTGACGACGGCGCATATTAGGTAGGGTCATACTCAGTTGTCAACAAATGAAAAATTCGATTTTTCGAC